>JARHVA010002155.1:1815000-1932500 GCA_037957365.1 Torreya grandis
CTAAAGAACCTAAAAATTTCCCATCATGGAGATAAATTAAATAAAAAATCCAAAATAAGAATGAAGTCTTTGTTGAGAAGGTTTAAAAAAAAATCATATAAAGGTTTGAGGGATTTATTGGTGAATGTAAGGAGAAGAATGGTAGTCTCATTAATTTAAAAAGTATAAATCTTGTTTCTTAGTTTGACAAACCCATCCTTAAATAATAACATGTTCTATGGGAGTCAAATGAATAATGCCAAGTTGAATCTACAAGTGAGCCTTGAGAAGGATACAAAGAAGACACTTCAAGTGAATGTGAGGAACAACTCATCATTGGCACTCCCCTTGATGAAGTAAAGAACAAATAAATCATTAGAGATGAAGGAAGAGGTGATATTAATCATGTGGCAACATAATTTGAAGGAGAGAACACTCTTGAATGAGAACAAAGCTCAATTGAGATAGTTGTAGTAATTATCCAGTCAAATAGTCATCTCAATGAGATCATGAATAATCAAGAATAATAGTTTTAAGAGCCTCTTGATGAATTTGAGTAGGTAGATGTAGTAGAGATGCATTTGAATATCTTCAAAGATGTCTCAAGTGGCCAAGAAAAGATAAAATCTTATTTTCAACTCTCTCCTCTGATTAAAAATAATGGTCTTATTTTTTTGTCAAAGAGGAATTGGTTGATTTGGCAACAAAATAATCTCAAAGAAGTGTTTGCCTTGAGATACTTAATGATAAGGTTGAAGCTAGTCTTTAAGTGCAATATCTCTCAAGTGAACGAGGTGAGATCTTGAGTGGGATTGAGATGGATTCTAATGAGAAAAATGAAAAGCCTGAGAAAATAGAATTGTAGCTATATCATGATCACATGATGGAGTTAGAATATCTTGACAGTTGTATGGATGCTAAAGAGGAGGGTGAAGATGTGTTTCAAGTTGTATCCCTTCAAAATTCTAGTCAAGAGGATGATGAAGACATGTGGTAGTAGTATTGGGGGTTTTAAATGAGTTTGAAAGTTGTAATACGACTATATATCCTATAGGTCAGATTAAATATGATGTTAAAGTTGTTTCCATTCTTAAAAAGTAATGTGTGATTCATCAAGATGACATTCAGGAGAAAGCACATAATTTCATGGAGCCACTCGAATCCAATGTTGATGTTGCCTACATGAGCCAAGATGTGATCATGTTTGAGGTGAGATCAAACATCAAGGAACAACATGAGGTGAGTCTTGAATCACATGATGAGTATGATTTCATTAGAAGCATGTTTTTTTCTAATAAATTACTTGAGAGTATGCCAATAGAGTTGTTAAATAAGAGGTATACTTCATTAAAGATCATGTTCAAGATACATCTTGCTTTACATCATTGTCCATCTCATGGAGGAAATGTTTTTAGAAATTTTAATTCTCATCCAGGAGGAAGATGTCTTAAGGTTAGTTATATATAGTAGTTTTTTATGTGTTTTACTTTTTTTAAATGCTTTTTAGCACTTGTGTGTGTGTGTGTGTGTGTGTGTGTGTGTGTGTGTGTGTGTGTGTGTGTGTGTGTGTGTGTGTGTGTGTGTGTGTGTGTGTGTGTGTGTGTGTGTGTGTACGTGTGCATGTGCATGTGTGTGTGTACATATACATTTATTCATTCATGTGTGTGTGTTTGCGCGCGTGCATGCGTGTGCACATATGTGCGTGTGCTGTGTGCATGTGTGTGTGTGTGTGTGTGTGTGTGTGTGTGTGTGTGTGTGTGTGTGTGTGTGTGTGTGTGTGTGTGTGTGTGTGTGTGTGTGTGTGTGTGTGTGTGTGTGTGTGTGTGTGTGTGTGTGTGTGTGTGTGTTTTGTCTATGTGTGTGTTTTGTCTATGTGTGTGTGTGTGTGTGTGTGAGATTTGGTGTGATGTTATTATTAATTTTTGTGTTTTAGAGTTATTTTAGTTGTCTTTACATGTTTAAGGTATTTGAAATCATGTTTAAGGTCTAACCAGGTCTAAAGTTGGGTCATGTATGATTGCATAGCCTAATATATGGATAAAGTAATAGGTCTAGCCATATAACAAGAAAGTAATCCCAAAAGGTCACCAAAGATGTTGGCCAAAATTTACCACCATGGGTGAGGATAATTTAGAACTCGTTTCCACTCTTTCCTGACCCTGTTAGTGGTCTCTTGATAGTTATGGTCTTGGTCATAATAAGGATCTCTTGTCAAGTGCTTGTCATCTTAAAGTATGTTTCATGGTCTAGAAGAGTGATAAACCACATTAGTGTTTTGATTTACCCATTCATTAAGTTCTTTTCTATGTTTTCTAGAGAGATTAAGGTAACTGTGGAGAAATTAAGGTAATGGGGGGTTATGGTATTTTACTTATTTTTAGCTTTTCTTTGTGTAAGACTTTATTGTCAAAATTTATGAACGTATGGGTTAGTCCAAGTACAACTTGACAAAATGTCAAGGTCATATATCAATCAGTAAATGAGTCTTATGCCTATTTGGTTTGTATTAATTTGTACAAACCCTCTTAAAAACATTTTATACCTTGCCAATGCATTATAAGGATTGTCAAGTGGCTCAAAGTAAAAAATGAGGATTTGTATAGAAAATGGACATTTTTAAAAGCATATTCAACATGGTAGATTAAAAATCATGGTCATAAAATATTAATGTAGCAGTTGTAATGCAATTTTATGTTTCATCCTTTCATAAATAAGTAATTTTAAGAAGGTTTATATACTTGAGAAGTGAATGAAAGCTCACCTGAATGGTTTTCAATTGTGGTAATAATACTATTACCATATCCAATTCAAATCCATTATCTATAACGCATTTAAGGTCTAAGAATATTAGAAAATCACTCCATTTCTCCATCGACCTCTTTGCAAGCTATTAAAGGTCATTTTTAGGTGTTCATTCTAGGAATAGGAAGAAGAGTTGGAATTGGTTCTCCTTTGGGTTGATATGGGATCTTATTCCATTGAAATACCATGCATTATTTTGATCATTTAAGGGATGATATTTATGAATAAATGTTAACAAGTTAAACAACCCAAAAACCCTCTTAAACCCCCATAGGGAGAGTTTTTATTGGCTCAACAAGTTTTCAGGATCAATGGATGCAAATGGTTAGTTGTTCAAAATCCTTAGAATTTTGAACAACCTTCCCACCTCATCCTCCATCATAAATTATCATTATTTTTGAAAGTGGTAGGGAGGGTTTTGATGGTTTTACATGTTTACTTGATTCAAGATGTCTCTAAAAAAATTATACCAGCCTCTCATACCTCTTCTGGACTCATTCGAGCCCATATTCACTTCCAAAATCTCTCTTTTTCACCAAAGTAAAATTATAGTCCTAAAAAAACAACATATAAACATGTACACTATGATTTGGAGAGAGAATAGAGTTTTGTGTAAAATGTGAGAAAAGGAATTGTTAGTAATTAGTCACAATAGGTTAAAATCACCTTTAAGGGTCCTTTTAGGTGAGTCCAATCCTATTTGAGAGCCCAAAACACACACACACACACACACACACACACACACACACACACACACACACACACACACACACACACACACACACATGCATGAGGAACCAATATGACTATGAGGGCATGGTGAAGACTAGTTGGACTATTAAGGTTAAATTTCTTGGTCTAAAACATGTTTAAGAATAGTAAGTATGTGAATAAAAATACAAATGGTTTCACTAATAACTTCTTAGTCTCAGATCTAGAGGAATGCAATAAAATACAAAAGGCCTAAAGGGGTAATCTGACTTGCGGGTTCAATCTTCTCAAAAAACCAATAATGGTGATTGATTTCTTGTTGAAAAGAAGAGTTACTTCACATCAACAAAGTCTTTAAGGAGGTTTCATAAAGTATTCAAGTTAAGATACAATAAGTGAGAGAGCCTTTTACTCATGACTAATTGGATTGGTATTCACACACAAGACTACCTTTTAAAAGACATGAACAAACACTTTCTGAGCTTTTGAGTAGTAGTGTGTTACATCCTAATTCCTCATCGAGATAATTACTTGATTATCCATAGATATTTATAGTGTCATATGTGATATAGTTATTTTGAACTACACTTTGAGATATATATAATGTTATGGGGCAGTTGATTATTGCTTTGGTTATATTGTTGTGAGTTAGTTGTTGTACATTTTTACATTATGATCATGATGATTTATTATTGCAGCTATATTTTATGATATGTGAATATCATGATGTTTTGGTCTAACTACCTACTTGTTATGATGTGGATGAATGATAAATCATTCCTCAAAGCATGATAGAGGGAGAGTATCGTTGAAGAGGGTGATGTTGTGAGAAGACAGAGAAGCCAAACTAAATCCCTGCACACACCACATTATTAGGACAAGACTAGATGCATAATTGAATGGTTAGCAGAGTATAATTTTATACTATTCACATTTGAAAAGTATAATATGCATGATTAGATTAGCATAGTAAGGATATAAAATTAATTTATGTAATTATGATTTTGGTTTTTTCATTAAATTAATTTGACTAATTAGGTAAATAATTTATTATTAAAAGAAAGTGAAAAATGTAAAAATAAAAAATAAAATAAATCAAAAAAATAGAATAAGATAAACAAAAGGGAAAGGAGTAAGTATAGAAAATAAATTAAAATGGGGTAAAAATCTTGCCATGAAATAAACTAAGGAAAAAACATGCCAAACTTAGGAATAAGAAACAAAAGATGAAGGTGGTGCAGTAAGCTTGGGGAGAAAGTTTTAAAATGAAAAAAAGGCCATTCCCCTTTTTTAGGAAAAATATAATTTAATAATATACGGCCTTAGAAAGGAGAGGCATACCATGACATAAGGATAAAAGAGAAAAATAAGAAGAGGCACAAATGGAGAAAAAGAGGAAGGAAAGAGATAGAAGAAATATCAAAGCACATAAATGGTAAGTTTTGTACTTAAAATTTTGGTTATTTGGTGGGAGTATTTCTATTATTGTATTTATCTATGTGGCCATTCCATTTAGAGACCAATCTGCACATTTAAGAGAAGTAAATATTTTATAGTTGAATATACTAAACTATAGCAAACTGTGTACAAACATATTCTAAAAGTGTCTATTAATGTATATGTATAAATAGAAAACAATACAGACACACAGTACATTTATAACTAGGCATGTTGATATAAAAATAGTGTGACTAAGAGGATATTTATATAATGATATCTACTTATTTATTAGTGTAATCAATGCATACATATAAACATAAATAAATCACAGTAGTATATTCTAGTCTGAAGCATGTTAAAATAGCATATATCCAAATTGATTTGACCTTGTTGTATACTACCAAGCCCAATTAATATTTTTGTACATATCTAAGATGCATTTATATAATATACACATTAATTATTATAGTGATCTACTCTATATATTCTAGACGCAATCTTAGAACTTAGCAACCACAGGGAATATGAATTACTGAGCTTCCGAAGTAACATATCAGAACAATTATTATTTATATTTGAAAGTAATACTAGACTAATATATATAGTAAGATATATTCCATTAACTAGGGAGATTTTAATTATAGTATAAGCTTGGGCTTGGATCAACGGAATTCCATGCCGTTTGCTTATGGTTGCTCTACGGGACATGGGAGAGCTCAAGACAATTGTTTTTTTGGTTAATTTATGAGATTTTAGACACCCATCAACCATAAGGGAGGTTGATATTGAATGATATTACATAGAAATGAACTAAATCTGTATAGAGACATAAATTACACTATAGATTTGATAGTTTCTATATCCTCTATAATTAACTCCTAATAGAATCATATCTGATATACTGTCCATTTATTGAGCTAAATGATTTACTGCAGCATCGTGGGGTAATTTTGTATATATACAGATAGTCTGGTACGATCAAATGTATGCAACAAACCGTAGATTGTAAAATTTTTTGCTAGGTTTTATACCAAACTTTATAAATTTTGGGGCGCTTTTAAATCAATGTTTCCATATTTCCTTGTGTACACTATACCTGGTCTAGGTGAGTCAAACAATGAGAGTCGGGACATAAAAAGTATTGTTAATACTTTAGTTAAAATCTAATATGCTTAGACACCTTGACAAAAACTTGATATTAAATTTATAAGTTGTGATGAAATAATACCTATTACTAGAATATAAGTGAATAATTCACACCCTGTAAGTATTTAATGCTCTGATTTTATAAGATGCAATAGCACGCCTTTAAATAGGTTAATATAATACACCCTTACATATGGAATTCTATATTTTATATATGATGAGGTTTTATAATAACTTGGATAACTTGGTAATTGGCATTATAAAATAATTATTATATAACTAATTATTTGGGGTAATAGACCATTGACTTAGTCAGTTTAATCATGGGTAATTGAAGACATAGTTTTGATTTCATGGTAATTATTGAAGTTAGTGAGAAAATCTAGGAGGAAATATAATCCTTTTAAGAGATATTTATAAATGTGTAGTCTAATTTTTTTAGTGAGATAATGAAATCATGTTTGTTATATTGTGTGGAACTATTCATATCAGTGTGAACAAGCAAAAATAATGATATGGTACGTATTTCTATTCATAGATGAGTTCCCATTAAACTAGATATTATTATGACTAAATCTAGAATTCAAAATATTAGGACACCAGTCACGTATAGTGAATACAACCCTTAAATTATAATAAAATACATACAAGTAGAAATAGGATGTAAAAAGTTGGATTTCATAGTAGATGTCTTTTGAAGATGTGATTGATTCTTTATATTTGAGTAATTGTGGACTATGATGTTATGGGTGTCATAGGATATTTTATTTGGAAATTACATTAACAATTAGAGAATTTTAGTTTAGACATATAATGTACCTAGATGGTATAAGCTATGGATGTTATTCTTATTATATATGTGTTATGTAGATTTGTTTATACATTTGACGGACTATGTGTATGTATTTGTGATTATTTCTATACTTAGCATGTATATTGTATGTTGGTAGGAGATAATCTGTATGAATATGTCGTTATATTTGAAATAACTCATTCTTGAATTATTGATTTTGTGTAACTAGTGAAATAGGTTTCACTAGTTAACTAAGCATCACCATGTCAGATGAAGCTAATCCGATCAAGTGGTGTTTTTGAAATTCATTCTCGCATTGTTGATTTTGTGTAAGTAGTGAAACAAGTTTCATTAGATTACTAAGCATCACCATGTCAGATGAAGGTAACCTTAACGAGTGGTGTGTTTAAAATTGAATGATCATAGGGATCATTAACTATTGAAAACTTTGGCCAAAGTAATGTTAGTAAGACATTGTCATTTTATGTGTATAGTTAATATGTTTATGTGATATCATGTTAGAATAGATTTTTTTATGGTACACTACATCTTTTAGAAATCATAAAGCACATGGGTACTAGTTATCTCTCTAGATTTTCACACTATTACTATCTACCCATCTATGAAGGGAAGACCATTCCTTGATGGGAGATTTTGGAAAGGATCATTGATCCATGATTGGTGTGGAAAAACACTCAAATGATGATCTCCCTCCTCATAATAGCACTTAATTGAGACAACACTTGAGATTACCATAAATACTAGAATTTCGGGAAACTCATGCTCTATGGAGTAATGTATCTTGCATTTAGATTTGGTATAATATTTATTACTAAATACATTAATCTATTAAATTATAATTATTTACTATAGTACATTTCCATTCATGGCTGTAGGATTGTACCAGTCGTGGGTAGAAGATTGTAAATTATTTTTATATATAGTATGGTGTATTTCATGTTGATATATGATGTGTAATGTAGTATGATTCATTTAAAATTATTAATTTAAGTATTTGATATATGATCTTTGATTTGATTCTTACACCATGGTGTAATCTTATTTTATTATTTATGTTTTAATTAAAAAAATTGTATTTCTAGATGGATCCCAATGGGGATGTTATATGTGGTATCAGAGTTGTGGCTCAAACTCTAAGATTGTGTGAGTCCACTAGAACTTTATTATCTTTATATTTAATAGAAAATAGATGTTGAAAGGTAGAGTATCTAGAGATGATCCATCAAATACCAATGATAATAACCCTTCATTCGATCTTAATAGATATGTTGTAGAGCAAGTGGTAAAATTGGATCAACTCCTCATAGTCATGAATGATAAGAGGGATCAGATCATAACCCTAGAATAGAAAGTCGAAGGCCATGGAGAGGAATAAAATTAGGAAGAACCTAATGAGAATCTTTTTGAGCAGGAAAATCTTTAGAATGTGAAAGTACAAGTAAATGTAGAGTTATATAGGGACATGAAAAAGGTAAGTCCACCTAAGTTTGATGGAAATGTCTTCGGTGATAAAGATAAAGTATAGCTTACATTGATGGAGAATTATTTTGATATTATAAATTATTCTGAAGTCACCAAATAATTTTGTGGAGCATACCAATTTTCTGGTGAGGTAGCTACATGGTGGTCCAACAATTAGTTGGAAATGGACCTTAATTTAATCACCACTATTTGGGAGTAGTTCATGACATTATTTAGGTCACATTGGATTCCATGGATTTATTTTGATCAAAAAATCATAGATTTTTATAATCTAGAATAGGGGGATTTATCGGTGAATGAGTACTAGGAGTAGTTCACCAAACTTATGAAGTATGTACCTTAGAAAAAAGTAGATGAGATGTTTAGTATAAAAAAATTTATCTTGGGATTGAGACCTTAGATTAGTGGTGATGTATATGTTCATGGAAATTCTACCATAGAATAGGTCTTTGAGAAGAAAGTCAAACATGAATAGAATATGAAGGCTCTTGCACAGGCTAGGTACAAATTCTAGAAAAAGTTTGGAAGTTTTGAATCAAATTTTGAAAGGAAGAAATGGAAAATGAATATTTGAGAATCTAGGAATAAATTCAAAATTCAGATTGCCAAATTTAATGATGGATTAGCTAATAATAAACTAAACATGAGTTTCAAAGGAGGTTTCAAAGGTAACAAGCTAGCTAATGGAAATGGACCACTTAGAGTCTATTTTATTTGTAGAGATGAACACTATGTTTTTGATTATCCTCATGGCAATTTAAAGAACAAGGTTTCTTAACCTTAGTAGGATAATTTTTAGGAGTTTACTCGTGCATTAGTGGATAATCGACAAGCTAAGTTACAAGAATCATCCATTGAGCTATCACGTATTTTGTTTAATTATCTAATTTCTATTTTGATATATATAAGGGCTACACAATGTTTTATAGCTCCTATAATGATTAGTAAGTTAACTAGAAGAGTTGGTGTAATGGAAAATGCATGGCTAGCATAGTATGGTAATGACTCAAAATTCATAATTGACAAGTGTTTAATCAAAATAGAGATTAGGTTTCCCGAATTCAAAACAATTATGGATCTATTATAGGATCATATGATGTGATATTAGGAGTCAACTACCTTGTAAAATATAAATCTAAGGTTGATTTTTACCTAAATAAGGTGGAGTGTCTTGATGACTTCAAAAATTATACACAAATTCAAGGTGAGAAGAGAGAGTTGAAGTTTAGGTATATTTTTGCAATACAGCTTATGAGGGCTCAGTGAAAAGGGTGCCAAACATTTATCATCAAGATAAATAAAATGGAATAACCTAATGAACCATCTCTCAAATATTATCCATTTCTTAGATATTTTCATGTTGTGTTTCCATAAGATTTGTTGGGTTTACCTCCTTGATGTGAGTTTGATTTTTCTATCAACATCATACTAGGTTTAGAACCATAGTCTAAGGCACCATATAGGATGACAACCACTAAGTTGGCTGAATTAAAGGCTCAGCATCAAGAATTTTTGGGTAAGGGGTTGATCAAGCCAAGTATGTCACCATGGGGTGCACCAATTGTATTTGTCAAGAAGAAGGATGGCACCCTTTGATTTTGCATTGATTACAAAATGTTGAATAGGGAGACCATGAAAAAAGGTATCCACTACCTCGTATAGATGATCTTTTTGATCAAATGGAAGGAGTAATAGTATTTTCTAAAATTGATCTTCGAGTAGGATACCATCAGTTGAGGATTTGGGATGAGGATATTATTGAGATAGAATTCAAGGCTCAGTACAGGCACTATGAGTTTACAGTGCTACCATTTGGATTAAATAATGATCTGACAACATTCATGAATCTCATGAATAGCATGTTCAGAGATTACCTTTATTGCTTTGATTTAGTTTTTTTGGATGACATTTTTATCTATTCAAAGAATGAAGAGTGTCACCTTTAACATTTGGAATTTGTTCTACAAGGGTTGTAGAAGCATAAAATGTATGGCAAGTTATTTAAGTGTGCATTTTTTAAGAAAGACTCCAGTATTTCTAACACATTATCTTTATAGATGATATCTAATAGATTTTGGGAAGATTAGATCCATTATGGAATGGACAACACCAAAGAATGTGCATGATGTTAGAAGCTTTATGGGGTTATCAAGCTATTTTATGTAGTTCATTCCAACTTTTCCAAGATAACTAATCCAATTAGTTACTTATAAAAAAAGAGCAATATATTTGTCTGGACATTATAGTGCAAAGTAGATTACCAAGAATTGAAAATAAGGCTTACATCAGTACCAATTTTAAGATTTTCAGACCCAATGGTCAATTTTCATTAGTCATGGATGCATCAATGGATGGACTAGGAGGAGTCCTTACATAGGATGGTGTAGTAGTGGCTTAGGAGTCATGAAAACTAAAGCCATATGAGATGAATTATGCCCCTCATGATTTGGAACTTGCTGTGATTCTAAATAATTTTTAAGTATGGTGGAGTTATATTTTGGGAAAACCTTTTGATCTCAAGATAAATAACTTGGGACTCAAGTATATTTTCACCCAATCAAATTTGAATGCTCATTAGAGGTGCTAGCTTGAGTTCTTATATGATTACAATTTTGACATCAATTATATCAAAGGCAAAGAGAATAGAGTAGATAATGCCCTTAGTCATAGAAGGTACATAGTAGCTATATCTACTAAAGGAGTACTTTCAAGGATCAAGTTATTGAGTTCTCACTAGGAGACAAATTTTATGATCAAGTAAAAAAATCATTATCTAAGAATGCTTAAAATCCTTGGTATAAAGGATTCAGACTGAAAATTGATGGTCTATTGTGTTACAATAGAAAGATGTATGTGCCAGATCGAGAAAATATATGGGTCACAATGCTAATAGAATTGCACAATGCCCCATATTCAAGACATCCATGAGTAACCAATCTCATTCTAAAGCTTATTCCATTGTATTTACGGAAATAAGTTAAGAATGATGTAGAAATTATGTGTCACATTGTCTGAAATGTTAGAGAGTGAAAGTTGAGCATGTGCATCTGCATGGATTGTTATATCCACATGATACTCTAGACTGAAAATGGAAGGTGATCGATATGGACTTTTTTTAAGGGTTATCGATGTCATGGCACATGAAAAATATTATCTTGGTAGTTTTTGATAAACTAACCAAGCTAGCTCACTTTATACCAGATAATTTGATAGATGATGTACCTAACCTTACAAAGAGGTTCATGAAGTTTATAGATTATATGGTTTTCTAGAGAAGATCATTTGAGATCATGATCTAAAGATGACATTAAGGTTTTGGGTGACTCTTAATTTAGCTTTGGGTATGCAACTTAATTTTAGTGTAGCTTGCCACCTAGAGACTAATGGATAGACTGAGAGAGTTAACCAGGTGCATGAGGATCTTATTTGACAGATGTCATGAAACATTCAAAATATTATCTTGGTTGTTTTTTATAAACTAACCAAGCTAGCTCACTTTATACCAGATAATTTGACAGATGATGTACCTAACCTTACAAAGAGGTTCATGAAGTGCATAGATTATATGGTTTTCTAGAGAAGATCATTTGAGATCATGATCTGAAGATGACATTAAGGTTTTGGGTGACTCTTAATTTAGCTTTGGGTATACAACTTAATTTTAGTATAGCTTTCCACTTAGAGACTAATGGATAGATTGAGAGAGTTAACTAGGTGCTTGAGGATCTTTTTTATATGTATTATATAGATCAACAGTACAAGTAGGAATATTATCTTCCATTAGTTGAATTTACATATAAAAAATCATAAAAATTAGAATTGAGGATGACACCATTCAAGGTACTTTTTAGGAGAAAGTGTAGGACACCCATCATTTGAGACATGTTAGAGGATAGGATAGTCATTGGACCTGAGATGCTCTTAGAGATGGAAGAGCAACTTAGACTAATCAGGTAGAGGTTGGTCAAGGCCAATGATAAATATAAGAGTTGTACATATCAGAAGAGGATATAAAGGCACTTTTCAATAGGTGATAAAGTGTTTTTATTGGTAAAGTTACAGAAGAGCTTGATTAAATTTGAGAAGTCTACAAAACTATCACCAAGACATGTGGGACCCTTTGAGGTGTTATAAGTGGTCAATATTGTAGTGTATAGGATTTCATAGAAGATTGAGAAAATATATGTATGGATCAATTAAATCAAAAATAAATTTAAAAGGAGTAAGAAGCTTGTCTTCACACAACAATAGTGTAAAATATGACCTTTTTGCATAAAATCACATTAACTTGTATAACCTTGAAAAGTGGAAAAATGGGGTACATATAGGTAAAATTAGGGAAATATGAGGAAGCCTCTAATTTTAATAATTAGATAATTACATTAAAATTAAATTAGCCTATGTGACCCTTTTATAACTAACCTAAGGAAGCTTAATTGACATAGAATGGTCATAAGGCCATGTAGGCAAAACCCAATGGGAAAAATCACTACACTAACACCCCCTTAAGTGTAGCTTAAGTGAGATGAGAATTGGGTCCTAGTATTGAAAGCCTAATGAGGTAGCCAATTACATAATGAAGAACCACCATAGGAGGAAGAAGAAGGTAAAGTAGCCCTAACCCCAATGAGAGCTTGCAGATGAACAAATTTACGCTCTATGAAGGGCTTAGTTAGAATATTTGAAATCTACTCTGATATTGGACAGTACTAAAGATGAATGACTTGCTTATTAATAAGTTCCTCGATGAAGTGCATGTGAATCTCTATGTGCTTGGTGTTTTGATGGAGAACCAGATTCCTACAAATATGGATAGTGTTTTGCTTATCATAGTAGATGATTATTGGCTTATGAAACTAGATACCAGACTCAATGAGAATCTCCTAAATCCTTTTGACTTAGAGGTGGCATTGATATCTCCTCTATATTTTGCCTCTATAGATGAGAAAGCAACTCCATGTTACTTCTTGCTTGACCAACTTATTGGACCATAACCAAGTGAGACACTATAGCCTCAAGTGGACTTTTGACTCTGAATATCTCCAACTTAGTTTGAATTTATGTATATGATCAAATGAACCTCTATTCTTGATCTATAGTGTATCCCATAGTTCTGTGAACCCTGAATGTAGTGCAAAATCTACTTAGCTACTTTCCAATGAAATTCATGTGGCTCCTGCATAGACTGAGAGACCATGCCAACTATATAGGATATGTCAGGTCTAGTGTGTAGGAGTTACATCAGCTAATGGTGTAGGACAATCAGCGTCAAGATTCACACCAAATAAGAAAGGAGTAGGATTTGGATTACAATCAACCATGTTAAACTTAAAAAACAAATCAAGAGAATACTTGGATTGTGATAAAGTTATCCTAAAATCTGAATGAATGATTTCAATATTGAGAAAGTAATGTAGTAATCCCATGTTTGTCATTGAAAATCTATCTAAAAGTGTACTTTTCACTACTGAAATCGATAATTGTGAGCTCCCTATAATAAAAAATTCATCCATATAGAGAACTAGGATCAACAGAGAATCATTCTACTTCAAGATGTAGACATTCAGATCTGAGTAGCATCTGGTGAACCCAACTATGAGGAAAAAGGAGTCCATCTTGGCATACAATGATTGAGGGGCCTATTTGAGTTGGTAGATAGATTTATTGAGTCTAAAAACCAAGGAGGAATCTTCCATAAAGCCTTATGGTTATTCCATGTAGATATCTTAGTTGAGGTCGCCATGTAGAAAATGATGGGGAAATCAAGAACAACAAACAACTCTGATTCCCACTTGTTAGGATCTTGCTCCTCAGAAAAGAGCACAATATGATTACCTTGTAAAAGCAAATAAATATGTGGAATTAACCAGAAGCAATAAGTAACTAGAATTCACAAATGACACAGTATATGAGAGACAACACAATATGTATTAATACTCATTCAAAAAAGAATACAATAAAGAGACACCACACTCTTCCACACCTTTCAAGCTTCCCACACCAAGTGTATAGTAATTCTCCTAAAGAGTTCACTCTCTTATCAAAAATAGTCCCAACACACAATTCAAACACAGAATTGGTGTTCACCTCCAACTAGTCAGTAATAACCCTGCCAGTACACAAGCACTCCACGTACTTCAAGTAGATCTCCCTGATCTTGCACAACCTACAAATCAATGATCTTACAATGGAAGGAACTTCCTTGCCTTCCTATATTAGCTCTCTGTGGAAGTAGGAGGAACACACACTTTGTTCTCTTCACTAGCACACTTTACAATACATGCCAATGGGTCTATAAATAGATCCCAAAGTAAACCATAACTTAGACTCTTAATTTAGATACACAGCTCTAGACTCAAAATATCCTTTACATGCAAACACTCGGTTCAATGAACTAACTATCCGTGCAATGAATAATTCTGGAACTGCCACAGGTGATCGACGTCGGTCCCTATTTGCCTAGAGGTGACCGACGTCAGCTGACCTCCTATCGATGCCGGTTGTCTTCAGTTCATTCCTACCGATGTCGGTTGCCTACTACACTAAACTCTACCAACACCGGTCTTCCTAGAACTCAGCAACCTCCTCCATGTTTGCAATAGTTGAAGCTTTTAGCTGCACAACCTAACAATCTCCCACTTGGAGATAAATAGCTGCAACTGTACTTGTACTTATACATCACCTAGTTTGTTCCCTTGGCTTTGTACCCCTCTTCAAAATCACTCTTGAAGACCAACCACCATAAATCCTATGGTGCACCTCCTGTCATCCAAATCACCTACCACATCCGCATCTACAAACCCATGTAGAAAATAACTTGACCCTACATAGCATGTGCACCTACTACTGGTCCTTCTTAGAATCCACTGAACTGACCTCCAGTGCTTCTTTCTCGAATTGGCTCCAAACTTGTGACAACTCCCACTGCTTGGGAAATCTCAGGTCTAGTACATACCATGCACTTAACCTCATTATGTGAATCAAGACCCTGTTCTATGAACTATCCAACCATCAATGTGCTAACCAGTCTCACACAATCATCTAGAGACAAAATCAACCTGTGACCTTCCATGTCTCTAGAACACACTCATGCCAAAGAATCTTGCTGCTCCCAGATTCCTCATGACACACCTCTGAACTAGCTTTACCTTTAGTTTAACAACTCCCTGTATGTGTAACCCTGCAACAAGAACACAATACAGTAATAGGATAATGTAGCTAATATTATCGAACTTGGTAAAGAGAAACACAATGGTCAAACCTCCATTGTCCTGCAGCTTACTCAAGACCATATACCCTGGCCTTCCGTCTCACATCTCCATTCTCGCTCTTCTTTATCCTGAACATCCATTCATCTCTCAGTGCTTTCTTCTAGCTAGAAACTCCACCAAAAAACTCCTGTTTGGTCCTTCTCCAAGGAATCACATCCTTCATCCATGCCAAGCTCTCACTATTTCCTGGATCTACCTGCTCTCCTTCTTTAATAACTTCCTAGCTCTTTACCATCAGTGACCAACAAGTAGTGTAAAGAAGGGAAATGATGAATTTGAGGCTTACCTACCCTTTAAGTCCTCCATATGGGTGCTTGAGACTCCTTGATAGCTTGTTGTCCACCCAAAATCTATCTTAGTGACTGATGCCGATCACATCTTAGTCTGCACCCGATCGATGTTAGTTCCATGCGACTACCTCATCACCGATGTCGGTTCCCCTTGACCGACGTCGGTGTTTATTGGTCCCTAAGTCATCGATGTCAGTCTGCACATAGCTGACATCGGTCCCTGTCTGGACGCCGATGCCAGTTTTCTAATCGTCATCGGTCTCTATGTTTTGCTTGTGAGAAATGACTTTTTCCCGTGAGCTCCTTTTGGAACAAAACCCTGTCCAAATGACCCTTGCACTGACCTCTATCTGTCACCTTCTCCTTGAAAACCAAGGCTTTCATGTTCTTGTCACTAACATCGGATTCCTCAAGAAACATCACTTTCTTCTTCTGCATACATAAATCTTGATCCATGCTCTTCAAATCTGAAAGCATACCCTTTGACTCAAGAACATGCATCTCCTTCATATTCATGTGACCAAGCCTATTAAGCCACATCTTTGAATCTATAGCTAAAGTAGATAAACCAAAAGGAGAATCAGTAATATAAGTAGATAGATAAAGCGTACCTACTTTCTTACCTCTTGCTACAATAAGTGCACCCTTGGTAACCTTCCAAGAGTCCGCTGTGAGAGATACTTTGCAAACCTCATCACCCAAACTTCTTATAGAAATCAAATTCTGCTCCAAGACTGGGATATGCATGACCTCCTTCAACACCCATGTGTTGCCCATCTGTAATTTCAGCTTCACTTTCCCTTTGCCAACCATTTGACAAGAATTACTATCCCCTAAACAAATTTCTCCAAAGTCTCCCTGGACATACTCATGAAAAGAGGCACTAGAATCTAAAATCCAAGATTCTACTTTATCTAAGGAACATACCAGAGCATCCTGTGCAACAATACCTACATCACTTACTTCTTCATGTCCTTCAACTAACAATCTCTCTTTAAGTGCCCTTGCTTTCCACATTTCCAACAGGTTATTCTGCCATACCTAGACTTGGATCTCTTGCCTATCTTTGACCTTGATCTCCCATGCTCGATCTTCTCTCTTTGCCTTCCCCTAATTTCCACACTCAAAGCATTCCTTGATGATTCACCTATGCTTTTCCTGTGAATTTATTCATTCAAGATTACACTCACAACATCATCCACTTTTAAGATTTTTGAAGCAGAAGTAGTATTACTAACTGCCATTACCAAACTCTCCCAACTTTCAAGTAATGAGCATAAGATTAAGAGATCCTTAATTTCATCATCAAAAATGATATTGACTGAATTTAACTGGTTTACCAAATCATGGAAATCACTAAGATTACTATGTATAGATCCACCTTCCAACACTTGTAAATTGAATAATTGCTTCATAAAAAATACCTTATTCGAAGCTGAGGGTTTTTCATATAAATTTGCCAAAGATTCCATCAAATCTATCATTGTCCTAGCCTGAGATAAGTTTGAAATCACAGACGATGCAAGGCTCAACCTTATAGATCCCAGAGCCTTCCGATCAAGAACCTCCCATTCTTCATCCTTCATATCCAGGGGCTTGCATGCAACCCCACCCAACAATAAGTACAAATCTTTCTGATATAAATAATCTTCTATCTGCATCCTCCATAATTGATAGTTCTTGCCATTAAACTTCTCCATTCGTAGTCTATTTTCTTTTGCCATTGCTATACTCCCACTCAAACAGAAACCCCTGTGAGTAACCTGTAATCAACACACACTAACTAGGTCTAATCTAACCTGTTAGTATCCCAACCAAAAGCTCTGATACCAGTTGATGGGAAAATCAAGAACAACAAATAGCTCTGATTCCCACTTGTTAGGATCTTGCTCCTCAGAAAGGAGCATAATATGATTACCTTGTATAAGCAACTAAATATGCTGAATTAACCAGAAGCAATAAGTAACTAGAATTCACAAAGGACACAGAATATGAGAGACAACACAATATGTATTAATACTCATTCAGAAAAGAATATAATAAAGAGATGCCACACTCTTCCACACCTTTCAGGCTTCCCACACCAAGTGTACAGTAATTCTCCTCAAGAGTTCACTCTCTTATCAAAAATGGTCCCAACACACAATTCAAACACACAATTGGTGTTCACCTCCAACTAGTCAGTAATAACCCTGTTAGTACACAAGCACTCCACGTACTTCAAGTAGATCTCCCTGATCTTACTTACACATGTAGATCTGTCCTGATCTTGCACAACTTACAAATCAATGATCTTGCAGTGGAAGTAACTTCCTTGCCTTCCTATATTAGCTCTCTGTGGAATTAGGAGGAACACACACTTTATTCTCTTCACTAGCACACTTTAAAATACATGCCAATGGGTCTATAAATAGATCCTAGAGTAAACCATACCTTAGACTCTTAATTTAGACACGCAGCTCTAGACTCGAAATAGCCTTTACATGTAAACACTCAGTTCAACGAACTAACTATCTATGCAATGAATAGTTCTAGAACCACCACAGGCGATCGACGTCAGTCCCTGTCTGCCTGGAGGTGACCGACATTGGCCGACCTCTTGCCGATGCTGGTTGTCTTCAGTTCACACCTACCGATGTCGGTTGCCTACTGCACTAAACTCTTCTGATGCCGGTCTTCCTGGAACTTAGCAACCTCCTCCATGTTTGCAACAGTGAAAGATTTTAGCTCCAAAACCTAACAGAAAAGAATTATTGATGTCCATTTGGTGAACATCCCACTGATGTGTAGCTATAATGGCTAGAGTGAGTCTAATATATGTCATCTTGGTTATAAGAGTAAATGTCTCAGTCTAGTCTATGTCGGGTACCTAAGAAAACCCCTTTACAACTAGATAAGCTTTGTATTTATCAACATATCCATCTACACCATACTTAGTCTGATAAACCCATTTTTAATGGACCAATTTTATTCCTTTAGGAAGAGGGACCAAATCGTATGCTTTGTTCTTAATTAGGGAACTATACTCCTCTTGCATAGTAGAATCCCATTTTAGAATGTCAAATGTTTCGTGAAAGGTTTATAGATTTGAGGCAATGGCCAGGTAGGCATGTGAAGTCTTCTAAAAATGTGAATGTGTCCACCTCATATCTGATGGATTTCTAACCCATTTTATAGCACTTTGAAGAGTCTGTTTGGCCCAAGTGGGACCAGAATTGTATGAGATTGTATAATTAAGGGGTGAGTAATCATCATCTAAAGTGTGAGTGTGAGACGGAAGAGGATAATCCTCATCATTTATCTCATCACTTGAACTTAAAGAAGAAGAGTCATCCTAATCATCAAGAGGATTTTGAGGTGGATCCAAGTCACTATCTGAGGTGGAATCAATGTTCAATGAGACTTTTGAAGAGTCTAGAGTAATAGTAGAGAGTTCAAGTGGGCCCTAACAAAACTTGACACTCTTTGCTATGAAAAAATCATAAGTTTTAGGATAGAAACCCTGTATTTCTTAGTACCCTCTACATACCCCACAAAGATACAAGACTGATTCTGAGGGTCCATTTCCTTGCATTTATTATTGGGAGCATGGGCCATTGTTGGTGATCCAAACACTCAAAAGTGATCCACTATGGACTTGTGACCATCCCAAGATTCAAAAGGAGTGATTCCTTTCAAGGGTTTTCATGGATTATGGTTTTGAATATAGCATGCATAGTTGATTGCTTCAGCCCAAAATTTAGGAGCAAGATACTTTGATTGAAGCATGTAGTTGGCCAGTTTGTTCAAGGAATTGTTGATATGTTTAACCACACCATTATACTAAAAACTATATGAAATTGTGTGTTGCATTTGAATCCCCTATGATGTGAAAAATTGCTCAAATCTATTGTTGACATACTCCCCACCATTGTCAATCCTTAAAATTTTGATGGAACAATATGACTACTTCTCCATAAGTGCCTTGAAACCCTTGAAGTGATCAAAGACATCAAAATTCTTTTTGAGAAAAACACCCTGGTGTACTTGTAAAATTCATCAATGTATGTGAGCATGTATATGGTCCTATTAAATGAAGGTTTTTGGAAATGGACCTGCTATGTCACTATGGACAATTTCCAACTTCTATTTAGCTATCCTTACTTTGCCCTTGTCATATTTCTCTTCTGGATGCTTGTCAAGAATGTAGCCATTGCATAGGCTAACTCATAATTTAACTTTAGGAAACCCTAAAACCATGTCGTAATGATTTAGTTTCTCCAGGTAATGGTAGTTTAAATGGCCAACCATTCATGCTATAGTTTGCTCACTCCATCTACATGAATAACTATTATAGCTAAGGGTTGCTCTAGGGAAATTATGAGAAAGTATACATCCTAGAATGATGAGTCACCCTCCCATAAGCCACTATGGTTTCACTGTGCAGCTCCTTAATACCCACTGACTCAGGTGTGAACTTAACGTGTTTTCCTACACCTATGTGAGTGGTTTGGTACACTGACAAAAGATTGGTGGATAGTGAAGGAAAACACAAAACATAATTCAGGGTCCCATCACTTACTTCAACTAATCCTTTACCACTAATTTATACTGAAGTGTCATAACCCATTAGAATTGAAGGAATAGAACATGGATCTATTTTTGAAAATAGATCCTCTTAAGAGGCCATGTGATAGGAAGCACCTAAGTCAATAACCCAAGTTCAAGGCTAAGAATCTACTGCAAAAAGTGTTTTACCCTTTTTAATATCTTTACCCTTTATATAATCTTGTCTACATGTTATGGGTTGAGGATTCATGAGTACTAACATTATTCTTCTCAAGCATCTTAGTCAAGGTATCAATCTTATTTTTCATACACTGAGATTCATCATGCCCAAGTTTCTTACAAAAGTTGTATCTGAGCTCCTCCTTATTAGGTTTCCCACTTAAGAAGGATTCATTTGATGATGCCTTAGGTTTGACATCTAATTTATGATTCTTCTTGTGCTCATGATCTGGTTTAGACTATTTCTTCTCATGCTTGCACCTGCTAGAAGGCTTCTTCTTGTCCTGATTGACAATCAAGGCATGTGATTTTGAAGGCTTTAGTGTACCCATTTGAACTAGCTTATCTTACTCTTGAATCAGATTGGAATCAAACTCATTAAATGATGTCATTTTCCAAGTGGATCTAAGTACACATTTGATAGCATAAAATATTGAGACAAAAAGTAAATAGTCATGACCCAATTTTACAAGCATGGATAAAATCAACCGGTCATCTATTTTATCAATGCCATATTGTTTAAAATATAGTCTTAGTGATTTAAACATTGTAAATAAGTCTTTTAGGGTGTCATAGTCACCTAGGATCAATGTGATGAGCTCATTATCTAGATCATGACCACTCATAATGTCTTGCACTCAAAAAAGATTGTCTAAGATGGTCCAAACATCATTGGGAGTTTTTACAGATTCAACATGAAATAAGAGGTTAGGAGACATTGATAGGCATAAGAACCTATAATCCTCATCACATCTATTTTACCACTTAACCTTTTATGCATCTATAGACAGATTAATTTCCTCACCAATATTGATCTAATAGAGTCCTTTACCTCTCAAGGTGAGCTGCATTTTAGACTTCCAATCGAGATAGTTAAATGGTGTGATTGATTTAGTCAAGTTTAGATCCATTAATGTATATTATATTGAGATAATATACAAAATTGAGATGAAATTAAATAATACATTGCACATAGTACAAGTTCCATTTTGAACTATCAACAAGACCCCCACTTAAATTACAATGTAACACATGATTAATATTAGACATTGAGCAACATCAAGAATGCATCTATGAGGAATTAGTGTGAGAGAATATAAGAGGGACATCAGACATAACCGATAATGCATCTAAGAAAGGTATAGAAGGTTTGAAGTGAGTTTTAAGCCATTACACCATGAAGAAAATTGATGTTACAAAGATGTCAAAAATAACACCAATGTATAGATATTGAAAAAATATGCACTTAAAAAAAATAGCACCCAAAATGGACCTACAGATTGAAAGTTATGGAACTTATAAGTTCTTACTTCTACACATTACTGAACCCTTTCAAAAAATAGAAAAAATGTTTTACATTTAATTTTTTACCAAAAAAACAAAAATGGTTAAAAAGGGAAGTAGAGTTACCCCAAAACTCTGAGTAGTAATGACCCTTAAAATGTCCATGTCTGTCTCAGAAGAGTAATCAAACTTCCCAGACTAGTTTATTGAATAGAAGAAGGCAGTAGTGTTACCCGAAAATTCCAAGTTGGTCTTTCATAGTGTACACTAAAGTTTCAAACTTGCTTTGCTTGACTTCATGAAGTAATCACCATTTGAAAAACTAAGTAATAAATAGACCTCCAAAAGTTCAAGTTGGTTGAGTTAAGTGTTATCTAGAGTTTCAGACCCACTTTGCTTAAGGTAGGCAAAGTTGCAAGTAATTAACCCCTGTAAGTCTAAGGGTATCTATAGTAGTGTAATCCATGTTTTTTCACCCTCATTAGTTAACTTTATGAATTTTAAGTAAATCTAATTCACAAGTCTGATATATTCTATGGGTAAGTAAGTGAACTTATCAAATAACTCAACTTAGAAAAGTAAAGTTGCTCACTATTGAAAGTTTGATTTGATCTGCTAGCGAAGTAACAACTATTTCAAAGTCTAGATTAGTCAACAAAATATCTAATTCATGAAAAAATAGGTAGATCAAATGCATTACCAAATTCATGACCACATACAAATATCAGTAATGCAGACGTATGATTGGAACGAAGGCATGTAAATAGAGGCAAGCCAAAAATGCTTAAAATACTTCAGTGATGGAAATCATACAAGAGTCCCATTTGAGATTTTACCTGAGGAAGAAAACCCAAAAGGTATTTTTACACAAAAACATAGGTCATATGTTTCTTTACAAAAAATTAAAAAATGGGGCCTTGGGATGCCAAAAAAAAGGAAACATGACTATTCCTGAACTAGGACATGTTTATAGTTGATCCAAGGCTTTTGGCACATTCTAAAACCAATGACAGTTATTTTTGAGATTTGAAGCTCTAGTAGAAAGTTTTATAAAAATTCTCTCAGGAATACTAGCAAATCCTTCTTTATGATGGAATAGAGAATATATGTAAGATTTCTCCATAAATATTGTTGCAATAGTGACAAAATGGCTCTGATAACATGTTGGATTGGCCACGATATTAGATATTTACATAGAAGATTAATAAAATCTATCTATGGAGAAATAAAATCAAAGATAAATTACAAAGGATGAAGAAGCTTGTCTTCACACACAAATATTACAAAACATGACATGCTTGCATAAAATCGCATTAACCTGTCTAACCTTGCAAAGTGAAAAAGTGGGGTATATATAGGGAAAATTAGGGAAATATGAGGAATCCTCTAATTTTATTAATTAGATAATTACATTAAAATGAAATTAGCATATGTTACCATTTTATAACCAACCTAATGAAGCTTAATTCAAATAGAATGGCCATAAAGTCATGTAGACAAAACTCAATGGTAAAAAGCATTGCACTAACAAAGTTATCGGGTTTGCCACCTTGATGTAAGTTTGATTTCTCTATCGACATCATACCAAGTTCAAAACCATAGTCTAAGGCACCATATAGGATGACAAAAATTAAGTTGGTTGAATTAAAGGCTCAATTCTAGGAATTATTGGCTAAGGGGTTGATCAGGCCAAGTGTGTCATCATGGGGTGTACCGGTTGTCTATGTCAAGAAGAAAGATGGTACCCTTAAATTTTGCATTGATTATAAAATAAT
This sequence comes from Torreya grandis, assembly GCA_037957365.1. Taxonomy (NCBI): domain Eukaryota; kingdom Viridiplantae; phylum Streptophyta; class Pinopsida; order Cupressales; family Taxaceae; genus Torreya; species Torreya grandis. The sequence continues at coordinate 1,838,762 of JARHVA010002155.1, forward strand.
GGACAAGGAAACTATAAAGAAAGGTATCCACTACCTTGTATAGTTGATATTTTCAATTAAATGTGAGAAGTAATAGCATTTTTATAAAATTGATCTTCGAGTGGGATACCATCAATTAAGGATTTGGAATGAGGATATTCTTAAGACAACTTTTAGTGGTTTATATAGGAACTATGAGCTTATAGTGCTACCATTTGGACTGAATAATGATATGAAAATATTCATGAATCTCATAAATAGCATGTTCAAAGATTAACTTGATTGTTTTGTTCTAGTTTTTATAGATGACATTCTTATCTATTCAAAGAATGAAGAGTATCATCTTCAACATTTGGAACCAGGTCTACAAGGATTGTAGAAGCACAAAATGTATGATAAGTTTTTTAATTATGCATTTTTTTAATAAAGAGTCTAGTATTTGGGACACATTATCTTTATAGATGATATCTCAGTAGATTTGGAAAAGATTAGAGTTATTATAGGATGGTTGGTACCAAAGAATATGCATGAGGTTAGAAGATTTATGGGGTTAGCAAGCTACTATAGGTAGTTCATTCAAAACTTTTCAAAGGTAGATAATCTATTTAATTCCTTAAATTTAAAGAACCACATATTTGTTTGGTTAGACAAGTGTGAAGTAGCTTACCAAGAATTAAAAATAAGGCTTACATCAGTACTTATTTTGAGAGTTCTAGACCCCAATGGTCAATTTTTAGTAGTCATGGATGCATCAAGGGATGGATGAGGAGTAATTATGTAGGATTGTGTAGTAGTGTCTTATGAGTCATGAAAATTGAAGCCATATAAGGTGAATCATGCCTCTCATGATTTGGAACCTGTAGAGATTGTTCACACTTTGTATGTGTGGTGACATTATTTTTTGAGAAAACCTTTTGAGATCAAGATAGATAACTTAGAACTCAAGTATATTCTTACCAAACTAAATTTTAATGCTCATTATAGGTAATGGCTTGATTTCTTGTATGATTACTATTTTGACATTAGTTATATCAAAGGCAAGGAGAATAGAGTAGTCGATGGCCTCAATTGTAGAAGGTACATAAAAACTATAGCTACTAAAGGAGTAATTTTAGGGATCAATTTATTGAGTTCTCACCTAGAGAAAAATTTTATGATCAAGTCAAAAAATCGTTATCTAACAATGCTCAAAATCTTTGATATAAAGGATTCAGACAGAAAAGTGATGGTTTATTATGTTACAATGAATGGATGTATGTGCCAGATCGAGAAAATATGTAGGTCACAATGCTAAAATAATTCCCTAATGTCCCATATTTAGGACATATAAGAGTAATAAATCTCTTGGTAGATCTTAGACAATTATATTTCTAGAAATTAATTAAGAAGGATATAGAAAATTATGTGTCACATTATCTGGAATGTTAGCAAATGAAAGTTGAGAATGTGTATCTACCTAGATTATTATATCCACATGATATCCCAAAATGGAAATAAAATGTGATCACTATGGAATTTGTCTAAGGGATACCAATGTCAAGTAACATGCACAATATGATCATGGTATTTTTTGATAAACTAATCAAGGTATCTCACTTTATACTAGGCAATTTGATAGAAGATGTACCTACCCTTACGAAGAGATTCATGAAGTGTATAGGTTATATGGTTTTTCAAAGAAGATAATTTTGAATCATGATCTGAAGATGACTTCAAGGTTTTGGGTGACTCTTAATTTAACATTGAGTATGTAACTTAATTTTAGTATAGCTTACTACCCAAAGACTAATGGATAGATTGAGAGAGTTAACTAGGTGCTTGAGGATCTTATTTATATGTATTGCATAGATCAATAGTACAAGTGGGAACATTATCTTCCATTTGTTGATTTTACATATAATAACTCATGAATTAACATTAAATATGGCACCATTCAAGGCACTTTTTGGGAGAAAGTTTAGGGCACCCATCAGTTGGGACAGGGTAGAGGGCAAGATAGTTTTTGGACCTAAGATGCTCTCAAAGATGGAAGAGCAAGTCAGACTAATCAAGTAGAGGTTATCCAAGGATAATGATAGATATAAGAGTTATGTAGGATATAAAATGACTTTGAAATAGGTGATAAAGTGTTTTTAAGGGTAAAGTTATAGAAGAGATCAATTAAATTTGGAAAGTCTCCAAAATTGTCACCCAGATATGTGGAACACTTTGGGGTGTTATGAGCAAGAAATATTGTAGCATATAAGCTTGCATGGCCACCATCCTTAGCTATTTTATATTTTCCTTCTATGTTTCATATATTAAGAAATATATAGATGATCCTTTGCATGTGTTAGATTTGAATGCTTTACAAGTTCTAGATTTGAGGCTGGTCATAGTAGAACTGATCAGGGTAATTGATACACACAAATTTGATTTTTATAATAGAGAGATGTCATAGCACAAGGTTTAGTGGGACCAATACTCTAAACATATTAAAACTTGGGAGGACTATGATGAGTTCTTTAAGAGATTTTCATATTTATTTACTTGATTAAATATTGTTATACTATGTTATTTTTAGTTGAACAATAATTTGAATTTAAAACCTACGTTTAAATAAGAGTCATTTAGGATTATGACTAGCTTTAGGGGGGAAGGATGTTACATCTTGATACCTCACCGAATAAATTTCTTGATTATTCATGGATTTTGATAGTGTCATATGTGATCTGGTTATTTTTAACTACACTTGAGATATATATAATTATTATGGGGCAATTGATTATTGCTTTGGTTATATTGTTGTGATATAGTTATAGTGCATTTTTATATTATGATCATTGGATTTATTATTGTAGTTATATTTTATGATATATGAATATCATGATATTTTGGTCTAACTACTTGCTTGTTGTGAGCTAGATGTAGGAGAACTCATCCCTTAGAGTATGATGAAGGGAGAACATCATCATAGAGGGTGACGTAGATGATGATGTTGGGAGAAGACAAAGAAGCTAGCTAAAATCCCTACACACACCACATTATTAGCACATGACTAATGCATAATTAAATCATTAGCATAGTATAATTTTATACTATTTGTATTTGAAAAGTAAAATGAACACGATTAGACTAGCATTGTAAAGATATGGAATTAATTTTATGTAATTATGATTTTGATGTTTTCATTAAAATAATTTGACGAATTACGTAAACCATTTATTAGTAGAATAAAGTGATAAATGTACAAATATAAAATAAAATAAATCCAAAAAAAATAATAAGATAAATAGAATGGAAAGGAGTAAATATAGAAAAGAAAAAAAAAAGGTAAAAATATTACCATGAAATAAAATATGGAAAGAACATGCCAAACTTAGGAAGAAGAAACAAAAGAGGAAGGTGGCGCAGTAAGCTTGGGGAGATAGTTAATTTAAAAAAAAAACCACTCCCCTTTTTCATGAAAAATAGAATTTAAAAAATATACATGGTCTTAGTAGGGAGAGGCATACCATGACATAAGGATAAAAGATAAAAATAAGAATAGGTGCAACTAGAGCAAAAGAGGAATGAAAGAGAGAGAATAAATATCAGAGAACATAAACGGTAAACATTGTACTTAAAATTTTGGTTATTGGATGGGAATATTTATCTTATTATCTTTATGTATGTCACCATGCCATTTAGAGACCAATCTACACATTTAAGATAAGTAAAGATTTTAGATTTGAATAAACTAAACTATAGAAAATTATGTACAAACATATACCATCAGCGCCTATTAATGTATATGTATAAATAGAAAATAATACAAACACACAGCATCCATTTATAACTAGGAATATTGATATAAAAATGGTATGATCAAAGAGGATATTTATATAATGATATCTATTTATTTATCAATGTAATCAATACATACATCTAAACATAGAGAAACTACAACAATATATTCTGGTTTGAAGTATGTGAAAATGGCATATATCTAAGTTGATTTGAACTTGTTTTAGACTACCAAGCCCAATTAATATTATTTTACATATCTGAGATGTATTTATATAATAGACACATTTATTATTATAGTGATCTACTCTATGTATTTTAGATGCAATCTTGTAACCTAGCAACCATAGGAAATGTGAATTAGTGGGCTTCCTAAGTAACATATTAGAACAATTATTATTTATATGTGAAAGTAATACTAGACCAATAGATATAAATATATATTCCAATACTTGGGGAGATTTTAATTATAGTATAATCTTGGGATTGAATCAACAAAATCCCATTCCATTGGCTTGTGGTTGTTCCTTGGGCTATGGGAGAGCTCAAAATAATTATTTTTTGTAAATTTGTAAGATATTAAACACCAATCGATCACAAGGGAGGTTGATGTTGAACAATATTACACAGAAATGAGATAAATCCATATAGAGACATAAATTACACCATAGATTTGACAATTTCTATATCCAATATAATAAAATCCTATCAAAATCACATGTTACATACTATCGATTTGTTAAGTTGAGCCATTTACTACAACATAATGGGGTAGTTTTATATGTATGCATATAGTCTGGCATGATCATATTACATGAAATAAACCATAGACTATGCAAATGTTTTTTGGGCTAAACTATATAGATTTTGGGTTGCTTTTAAATTAGTGTTTTTTTCATTTATTTAAGTACACTATACCCAGTCTAAGCGAGTCAAACAGTGAGAGCTAAGACATAAAAGTATTTTTAATGTTTTAGTTAAAGTATAATATTATTAGATGCATTGACATAAACTTGATATTAAATTTATAAGTTACAATGAACTAATACCTATTACCAAAATACAAATGAATAATCGATGCCTTACAAGTATTTTTATGCTTTGATTTTATAAGATGTAGTATGATGCCTTTAAATAGGCTAATATAATACAACCTTACATATGGAATGCTATATTATAAACATGATGAGGTTTTATAATAAGTTGGATAAGTTGTTAATTGGTGCTATAAAACAATTATTACATAACTAAATGTTTGGCATAATATACCATTGACTTAGTCAATTTAATCATGGGTAATTGAAGACATAGTTTTGCTTTCATGGCAATTATTCAAGTTAGTGAGAAAATCTAAGAGGAAATATAACCATTTTAAGAGATATATATATAAATTTGTGATCTCATTTTCTAAGAAATATAATGAAATCATGTTTGTTATAATGTGTGGAATTGTTTATATCATTTTGACAAAGAAAAAATACCGATACGATAGGTATTTTTATTCATAGATAATTTCATAATAAACTAGAGATTATTATGACTAAATCTAGTCTGAATAATATTAGGATACTATTCAATTATAGTGAATACAACCCCTAAATTATAATAAAAGACATAAAAATAGAAAGAAGATATAGAAATTTAGATTTTATAGTAGATGTCTTTTAAAGTTGTGATTTATTTTTTATATTTGAGTAATTATGGACTATGATTTTATGGGTGTCATAGAAGATGTCATTTATAAATTACTTTAATAATTAGATAATTTTATTCTAGACATATAATGTACCCGGATGGTATAAGCTATGGATGTTATTCCTATTATATATGTGTTATGTAGATTTGTTCATACATTTGATGGATTAGATGTATGCATTTGTGATTAATTTTATACTTAGCATGTATATTGTATGCTGGTAGGAGATAATATATATGAATATGTGGTTATATTTTCATTAATTCATTCTCTCATTGTTGATTCTGTGTAAGTAGTGAAATGGGTTTCACGAGCTTATTAAGCATCACCATGTCAGATGAAGGTAATCTGATCAAGTGGTGTGTTTGAAATTGACTAATCCTAGGGATCACTAACTTTTAAAATATTTGGCCAAATTAATTTTAGTTATACATTGTAATTTTATGTGTATGGTTTACATGTTTGTGCGAAATCATGTTAGAACATATTTTTTATGGTACAATGCATGTTTTAGAAATCATATAGCACACAGGTACTAGCTTATCTCTCTAGATTCTTGCACCATTACTATCTACTCATAAATGAATGGAGGAATATTCCATTATGGGATATTATGTAGGGGATTATTGGTCCATGGTTGGTATGAAAAAGCATTCGGATGATACGCTCCCTCCCTACAATAGTACTTACTTGGAGACAACACTTAAGATTACTATAGATAGTAGAGTTTTAGGAAACTCATGCTCCATGGATAAATGTATCTTGGATTTGTAAATTTTATAATATTTATTACTAAAATATTAATCTATTAAATTTAAATTATTTACTGTAGTACATTTCCAGTCGTGGTTGTAGGATTGTACTAGCCATGGCTAGAAGATTGTAAATACTTTTTATATACAGTATGGTGTATTTTATGTTGATATATGGTGTGTAATGTATTATGCTTCATTTAAAATTATCAACATAAGTATTTTATATATGATCTCTGATCTGAGTATCGCACCATGGTCTAATCCTATTTTAGTATTTATGTATTAATTATTAAAAAAATTGTATTTCTAGATGGATCCCAGTAGGGATGTTACATAGTACAGATGAAAGTTGAATTAATATACTTCAATTCAGCTATTATATAACCTCATAGATATTAAATCAAGGAATGAAACTCTCTAAATCATCCTTAAAGATGCACTAGTAGGCCATAGGCCTAAAGAGCACTAGTATAGTACTTCAAGACAAGATCTTGTGTTTGAAGACAACTTGAGAAGGTTCAAGGATGTTTTCAATATTATAAGCTAATGTAGAGTTCCAAGGATATAAATATAGGGTTTAAGTGACCAATATAAAAATTATAATGGATTTAAATAGATAAAAATATCAACCTACAAGTCTACAGATAGGTAGGTCCATATTTTCAACAAAAAAGACAAATATTGCATAACACAAGAAGGTTTGAGATTCAAATGAAATATTAAATAATTAAGGATAAGTTATTAAGGTATGGGAAAATTATAAATAGTATTATAAATTATTAAAATTCCATTTCTTAAACCTCTACAAGCACCAAGACCAAATAAACACTTCCAAGCCTACTAAAAGCTTCTTTCCTAAGCCTATTTGCAAGAATTCAAGGAAAGGTGCAATGAGTTCATTTGGATTGTAATTTATATTTATGGAAGAGAGTTTCTAGAAGCCATGAATTGGTTTTTAAGGTTTTTATCATATTTTAATATGGTTCAAAATATTAAAAATAATCTACATCCATCACAAAGTCATAAAAATGCATGTAAAACCATAAAATTTGCTTGTGAGAGGTACCAAAGGTTGACCAATAAAAAATAATTGTTTTAGGCTTTGATAAATGTTTGAGAAGACCAAAAACAATAATTTTTTTAATCTTAGAACACCTTATAAGTAAAAATATGCATTTATTTTAGCTATTGGCCTACTTAGCCTTGTACTTTTGCCAATTAGGGCAAGAAAGATTGAAACTTGTCTAATTTTATTTCTAACACATTAAATGACTTGAAATTTTTTTCTTTTTTTTTAAAAACATAATTTTATGTCCCATAAAGTATGTTTTTATGTATTTTATTGTTTATATATGGCATTTTATGGTCTTCACTACTGTGGGCTTTTATTAGGCCTAATTGGGCCTAATTGGAAACAAATAGAGGTTGAGAAAGTAGGTATAACTTGAGAGTTAGATCATGAAATTTGGGGTGAAGATGTAAGGGGATAATAGGTACCCAAGTATTTATTTATTTTTTATAAGTGTTTTTTATATCTAAAACTAATGATATTTGTACTAAAATAAGGCTACAAGGAATAGCCCTGCCTAGAGAGAAAATATGAGAATAATGAATGAAATTACAGAATGAAAGTGGAAAAATGATTTTTTCAGGGAATTTAATAGATTTTAAATGGATTTCAATAATTTATACTCTAGGAATGTAACTTGTCAATCCATAATGACTCTTAATGGGTAGTTTCAAGGAAGATGGATGTGTCACCAAGACAATAAAGTAACTTCTTCACCACCTTGAAATGAATATCATCAAACTAAGCACACACAAATTGAAGAGGGAGTTTTATATTATTCATTGAGATGACTTATTGATTTTAACTTGATTTTTCATGATGTCACACTTGTCATGGGCTTATCCAATGCCTCTCTACTTTATCCTCATTCTCTTCTATATGTCTGGCTTGATTTATCTTGAAAGTGAATCCTTACACTAGGCATATTAAATAACCCTACTATTTTTTATGCCTTTTTTTATCAATAAAAATATTTTTAACCTCTTTATATGGCTATTTTTAGTGTAAAGAAATGAATGTTGGTCTAGACAAGTGTAGACTTAGCATAACTTGTTTTATTGTCCTATACTTCTTGCCTTCTTACCATTTGTTTCTCTAGTGTAAGTTGTGAAGAGTGTCATCATGATTTATAAGTGGATTAGAAGTGGAAAATATCTTCCCTTCTATTGAGATTAATTTACCTATTTTAAAATCATTCATGTGATATATTCTTTGAGGAGAAGTGTATGCTTATGGTAGTGTTGGCATCATATTGTGCACCCTAGGACACTCTATTCAGCTCCTGTAATTTCATGCAACATTGAATCATATCTCAATCTATGGTATATTTTAAGATAAGTGAATATCTAGTTTATAAGGGCTATCTCCCTAGATTCTTCTTGAAATGGATATCACCTAATCTTATTCTTGTTCATGAAAAGAGTTAGAAGTTTTGCATAAAATTGAAACTACACTAAAGAGGTGATCCACCAATATATATCCCATAGACTATAAAAATCCTACTAAGAAACAAATATTTATAATACCAATTCTAGGCATTGAAGAATTCTAACATAATTGCTTCAATGTGAAGGTAGCACACATGGGACAATTTATAAGATAACTGATCTAGGAGTAGATTGCACACCATAGAGACAATTGATTGCTTAAAGAGGAGCCTAGTATAATAAATACACATCATGTGACTTGTTAAAAGTAGAATTCTTGCTTAAACATGAAGGATAAAGGGTGTAAGGATGATACTATCACTTAGCTCCATTATTTATCGCTCACACACTTAGACAAAATGTTCACAAATTAGAATTAAACTTGTATTCAATGTTTAAAGACAAAATATAATGTAATTCCAATAGGGATTCACCATAGCAGCTATGGTTAGATTCATACAATGCCAAAAGGCTAGAATTTATAGTAGTTGTATGTGAGAGAGAGAAGGGAGTCCAAGAGTCACTTGTACATGTGTCATCTTGAGAAAATTATTTACAAATGAATGTGAGAAAGATATGGGGTGATCCATGCAATGTTAATATCTAAAAGTGTCATCTCCAATCATCTAAGCCGTAAAAAGTGGCCATAAAAAGTCCTTTACTTGCATATAAAACTATCTCTCATGATTTGCCTTCCAAAACTACTTTATGACTACAATTGATTAGGTATAATTATGGATCCAAGTAGGAGGAGTTACAAACAAGCCCTCACATGAATTGGATTAGATCCCCATTATCCCTATTCTTTTGGCCATGCACAATCATCCATGACAATCCCAAAATGAGATCTCTCCATGCACATTTCACACTTCGAACCTAAAACCTTCCCAATTCTTTAGTATAATCCATGCACAAGGAGGGATGACATGTGTCCAAGGTGTCTACAGAATTATTTTAAAGAAATAAGCCCTAAAAGGCTTCCCTAGTTGAGTTTCACCATTTTCTCTAAGTGTTCACTAGACTACCCATTGGATTGACACACCTAGAAATTGAGATACCTGATAAAATGACCATGAGGACTTAGAAAAAGTCCTAAACCTTTTTGCAAAAATGATTTTGTCTCTTGAAACTTCACCTTTCCTTGAAAACACACAAAGAGGTAAAAAACAACCATTTTCTAGCCCATCCATATAGGTACATAAAACAAGTTATCATTGGAGGGAGTCTAAGGGATTTTAATGCAAGTTACCAAAGTTTCGTGGCATTTCCATCACAATCTCATGCTTAACTTTCCATATTTTCCTTGTCAAGTCTCTATGGAGGGTTTGCAAGGGTTTTGAGGTGGTTTTTGTCTTAAAATTTGTTTATAAAGAATACATGTTGTAAATATTTCAAAATTTCACTGAGGTAATCTTAGGGACCATCCCTAACTTTTCTAATCACATCAATGTCCCATGTAAATCACTATGGAAGATCTAAGCATTTCAAGTTGGCATTTGATCTCTTTTTTGCATCCTGTGAGGGTTTGAGCACATCTTAGGCCAAAAAATGGTTTCTTGGTATACCTCTTACAAACCAAAGGTTTTAAAACTTATTTATATTCCCTACAAACATCATCTAATAATTTTAATAGCTTATCAAGAGCTTAATATGAAACTTGTCCCTTGTTTGGCATTAGGATTAGACCTTGCTAATAGGTCTACCTACAACTTGATGGTTTAAAACTCTTTTTTATCCTTATACACTTATAACATATCTTAGCCATATCATGTCAACCTCCATGAATACGGTCCAAAATATTCAAATTCTTGGCAAAGGTTAAAATTGAAAATGACCCCTCATGAGGGTTTACGTTCATACCATGCTTAGCCACCTTTCTTACAAACCTCCTTGTCCAGACTACCCTATTTATCCTCCAAAATTATATAAAGTTTTATTATGTTTCCATGGATTTGATACATATTTTCCATCCATAATTTGATATTTCCTTGCTTTATGGTCACCTAGTCATCACTTTTCCTCAAAATTGCAAGTCTTGTCCATGGGAAAAATGCCCCTCCTCTGAGACAAACTAAAGATTATTATCCCTAATAATTAAATATTTTAGAAGGTATGATAGGATTTATTAGGTAATTGGGACACTCTATACCAATTTTCAAACCTTAAATCTTCCATTTGCTAGTCCAACTCTCAAAGAACTCGAGACAAACTTTTGAGGAGGTGACTATTAGGGTAGGCAGGGTATAAGATTGTGAATTCTTTGAGAAGCGAGTCAATTTTTTTTTCATCCTTAAATTATGTCCCTAATATTATTTTTTCCATCTTTAATCCCTATTTCAATAATTTTCCAATGTGATTCTCACTAGAACTTTCACATACCCAATTTTTTCTAGACTAGCTTTATGCTTTAACAGAGACAAAGACACTTTTAACTATGTTTTCAAGTTACTATAGGAATGAAAATGGGTCTTAAATGATGTTTTAAAACCTTCCTTAAGCTTTATAATCCATTAGGCCTTGATGTTATCACTCCTTGAACCTAAAAGTGACTTGAAACCTCTTCAAAACCCATGTCTCAGTCTATACAGTCCTATACATGGGTGTCCTCGATCTCTTGAGACCTTGTTCATGATGTTTATAAAATATTTGAAGCACTTTATGTTCATATAAGTTCATATATCATCTTCATTCATTTCCATATTTCATTGGAACCTAACAAAGTCTCTTCCTTTAGACTAAGGCACCTCTCTTTAGAAACTTGCTTCTAGTTGCATTCTGAGCTTTGGATGATGTTTGGTGATTGTAATAGAGACCTTTGTTTACTTATTTAAACCATAGAACTATTTTCATACCTATAATATCCTGTTTGTGCCCAACAACCATCAAGACACCACTATTTTTTTCATTGCCCTTTGACTGAGAAAAGGGCTTGTTGACCTTATCTGAAGGTGGAAAGAATGTGAGAAATCTTGTTTATAGGTTTCAAAGAGTCACTTGAACTCAGATTGAGTTCAAATAATGTTTATATAGTATAAATATTATATGTGAACCTCTCAAAACATCACCTATTCTCAACTCCATAGGTCACTATCTTACCAACACTGTTATAAATGCCACTTTACAGGCCTATAGGTGTTTATGTATGCTCTTGGGCTTGCTAAAAGTGTGTTAAGATATTATGAAATCCTATCTATAGGTTTCATGTAATATATTAATATTATCTCTCCTTTTAGGTCCATTTTATATAGTTAACACTATTCAATATCAATGTTCAAGCCTATGTTCACCTTATCTCAGGTCTGTGTATGGATAGGGGGAGAGTGTTTAGGAATCAAAGCAAACACACTACCTTTTCTCTGACATATTATCTCAATAGTTTCTTTTGGATCATTTGTAAATTTTCCCCCTTCTTTGGCATAGTTTAAGACTCTCAAAATTAAGTGGAAGGTGAACTTTCCCTCAAAATCCTATAGGTTTCATTGTCAAAATATAGTGGTTTCTTGGGCAACTTTGGACTCCAATTGTTCATCCTTCACTAACCTTTTAACCCATAAAATTGGAATGACCATTTTATTTGTTTGGGAGTATAATTATGTCAAATTACAAGACTCTAAACCCTTTTCTCATGCACCTTGGGAGGCCCACCATAACGTCTTAGGCCTCCATTTTGTGGTTTTAGGAACAACAAGACTAAAACTCAGTCTAACCTTCCATTCAATGTTTTGACACTTCTCTTTTCAAGATAACATCATCAAGAGGTATGTTTGGGCCTTTCTATAGCAAGGAACCTCAAATGGAGTTGAAAAACTATTAAAACACCTCTATAAGGCACATTTTCATTTGGTGGTACCACTTGTAGATGTTTATTATCCATATATAGGAAAAACTGAGACCATATTCAAAGTGCATGAGTTTGTAACACTTATATGAACCTACCAAACACTTCAATGCATTTTATCAGTCCCAAGAGATTGAAGGCCATATCAAACCTTCCACCTTTTATCAGTGACATCATCAGGGTTTCGGAGATGATGTTTTTTGACTGTGATATACATGGAAAACATGAAAGAGCAAGAAAATGCAAGGTAAGTCCTTCCAATCACCTCAACTACAATTTTAAATCCTTAAATGCATAACACACATCAAGAAAATCCCCAAACCAACATCAAAATACTTTATTCAACATGAAGAAATCACTTTCAAGGTAATTGAGATGACTATAAGTGTGAAAGGATTATTTTGGAAGCATCTACAAGCTTAAAAGATGATTTCTTAGGCATTTGAGATTTTCAAAACCAAGAGAACAATGTAAATGTCTTATAAATCATGGATAAAAACCTACAACAAATAAATCCATCAAACCAAAGAAATAAAATCTAAGACATGTGCAAACAATGACCCCCACCATGGTTGCATATGCATAAAAAGCTACTTGGAGTGTTAGAAATCATTCATAAATGAGAAGCCACCGATCTAAGAAATATTGTTATAAAAAAGAATTTCACTCAGAGACCCTTTACCCACCAATATCATTCTTCCCAATTCCACCTATACGGTCCACATTAAGCACTTGAAAATGACATTTCTTAGCTTACAAAGAGAAAATGGAAGAAAAGAAGTTGTAGATGGAATTTTTAACATTATACTTAAAAATAAATAATGTAAAAGAGTGTGGGGAGGTGAAGAGGCACTCCACCCATGTTTTAGCTGTAATTGAGATCATCTATTCCATACAAGTGCCTAAAAGGGCTTAAAATTAAGTATAAACTCCCCTTCTCTACATATAACTAATTCTTGAGCTAATAATGACTAGTTTTTAACTGATCCTGACCTATTTCACATTGAGATTCCCTTTGGTGACAAATTTTCTAACTCCACCATCCATACAAGTCAATTAATAGGCTAAAAATGTAGCCAAATGACCTCTTTTGCATATGAAACCTAGCAAGTGACCAATTTATGTTTGAAGAGACCTTGAAACATATAAAATACCATATTAGGACATATTAAACAAAAAATTTACTTTGACTAAGTTTGACTAGGTTTTACCAAGATTTGCTTTTGGTGACTAGCCTAGTACAATGAGGGCAAGCTTAAAAAAGGACTATGGTAGGGATAAGTGAGACATATAAGACAATAAGAGATCCCATAAGACACATAAAACATTATTCAAAAGTTTGAAATAGTAGGGATTGACCAAATTGAACTATAAGTCAAATTTAGTCAACATTGTGGCAACTCCTAGGGGTAACATGCTTGTCTATGCTAAGGACTAGTAGCCTTATCTTATACATTAGGAAAAGGATTTAGAATGCACTTGGGAACAATAGAACTAGAACTTGAATTATCTATGAAATAGTTGGTTTAACTCAAAACATATAAAGGAAAGGAACAACACATTAAAGGACAAATCAAACAACAAAACAGAGACACACTTGTGCTACTCAAGCACTTAGGGAACACAAGACACAACTGAAATCAAATGAAATATGTAAATTCAACTTGATCATACCTCCATTCCTAGATCAAAAGGGATGTACCTTGAACCTCCTTCTTCACTAGATGAATGATAATGCCAAGCATGATTTCTTTTTGATGTGGTGATATATGACTCATGTTTTCTTTTTGTTCCTTGACTTGACATGTCATTTGATGAAGTCATCTCAAATAGGTCTCCAAAGTAGATAAAGTTTTCTTGGACTTGGAGACATGATTCATACTTCTATCCTTTTGTCTCTTCATGATAGATTTAAACATCTATTTATGGGATAGCTTGTTTCAAATTTATATCCTCTTGAAGGCTCTCATCATTCTTCTCATTTTTCACAACCTCTTCAAAGTCTTCAAAAAAAATTGTATCATGATAATTTGGAAGTGTTTCTTACTCACACCTTTCTTTGAGGTTGATAGGATCAGATTTATATGTGGCTCTAGAATCAACTTTTGAATCATCCTCAAAAGGCTCAAGATCATCATAAATTACTCCATCATGAGTTAGACTCTCTTGATGATGATTATCTTCAATATATGACTGATATTCAACATCTTCAGCTTGTTTCACTAGGATTTTAGTCTCCTCACATTCTTTGAACTCTTGGAACTTTTTCATGTAGGTCTGCCACATGTCTTCCTCTTGAGACACAACGTCTTGCTTGTCATGTCCTATAGTTAGTTCCAAAGGACATATAGGCTTCTTGAGGGGTTCAAATTCATTACATATGTCCTCAAATTTATACCATAAGTCATCATCATTTGACTAGTCAACATCATGAAAAGGAGGAACAAAAAAGGCCTTTTCCTCTTCTTCTTTGGAGTCCAAGAGAACCTATTTTAAGACCTATTCTTCAACACAAGGAGGATATTATTCTTCATAATCACCATCTAATATTTCCTTACTAGTATTCAGCACTTGTTCATCTTCAATCCAAACTTAAATTTCAATATCATCCTCCCTCTTAGTGATGTCAACATTAGGCACCTCAAAAATAGGAAGTTTGGCTAAAGGGGATTCATTAGTAGCAATGCAATTATCAACATTAGGAGGATAACTTTGATTAGTTATAAGAGGTGGAAAGATGGATTCAATAGCTTCTTGAGGAGGGGTGGGAGGGATTTTAATGATTTCAAGCATCATTCCCCTTCTAACTTCTTTAAATAAACATGATTTGTTCTTTTCTTTACAAGCTACCACGACTTCTTTCCATCTTTGGAAAGGTAGGCTCAAAGGTGTTTTCATGGGGCTAAGAAGATAATGAAGGGTTGAATGATATGTTTAAGGAAATTGGATTTTCATTGGGGCTAGCATCTTTATTTAAACTTGGAAAATTAAGCTTAGAGATTTCACCTTCTACTACCATGATAGACTGCTTTAAAATTTTATTGGCCAATTCAATCTCCTTTTCAAGATGAGCTAAAAAAATCAAAATTTATTCCTTAGCATATTCTCCAAGTAAGTTACCCATATATACCATGATTTCCTCCTTCTTTTGGATACTCTCTTGGATGGACTTATAAGAAGGGAAGCTTTTTGGAGTGCAAGAAAGATATGGGGTATTTTGGGACTGCCAATATTGAGTTGGTTCGTGAACTCTCAACCTCTCTTATAGATTGAAGATCAAGCCACACATATCAAGCATATCATTAGAAATACTTGGAAAATTAGCATTATATATAGGAATACATTCCATTTTGACTTATTGTAAAAAATCCCTTACACTCTTCACATAAATGCTAAGGATGACTTGACCACAACCATACCTAGTGTTAAGGTCTAACATGTAGTCTTGGTAACCAATGAGAGTCTTTTTGAAACTAGAAATGGAATGGCTTGGAGAGGAACTATATGGACTAAGTGAAGTAAAAAATTGATAGAGATGATTAGAGGCAACATAGGGATCCTGACAAGTTTGGACAAGCACTTGCTCATATTGAGGAGGAATAGGCAAAACAAGACATATCTCTTCAACTTCATGATCTTCATTAGTAAGTGAGGGTATAAAATTATCTTCTGCATGCATACAATAGGATCCCAAAAAAATATCTTCTATGAATGTATAGGGATCATAATCATATGTTTTAGTACCATACTCATCAAGGAAAATATTAGAAATACCTTCAAGGGGAGAGGATGCTTCACCACTACTGACACCTTCTTCTTCACTAATTGCACAATTCTGATTTGAATTTGTCTCCACATATGGTTGAATATGAAACCTTGAAAAATTATATGTTATTATGGATACCTTAGATCCATATCTTGTTCTAAAATCTACAAAATACCAATCAGTAGAAAGGTATCCTCCTATTTTAGCTGTGAATTCTCTTAACAAGGAAATAGCAAAATGGGTTGGAAGGTCTACCACCACAATTTCTTGCATAATGGGGAAACTTGGATAATCATGTAGAAATAATTTCAATCATATAACTAAAAACACTATATTTTTTGGATTTCCATCAAGATATAACACAGCTTTAATATATGGTTGATATTTTAATACTAACTTATCTGCAACCACCTTAGGCATAACTGTGGTACTAGCTCCACTATCTATAATGCAATTTTAAACCTTTTTGTCTCCCATAATGAGTGTGAGATAGAAATGTGGAGGATTTTTAGATTTGGTGGAGGATTATAGGACATAATTGTGTGTATTAGTAAGGGATACACCATTTTGTCTTGGAGTTTTAGGGGTTACATGGATGTTTGAAAGTTGTTTTTGTAGGAGTTCTTTTTTCGCAGACTTATGCAAGACATCCCAAAGAGATATGCATGTATTGGTGTTATTAAAAGAATAAAATATGTTTAGAGGGGAGGTTTTCACCTTTTATTTCATTCTTGAAGCTAGTGATGAATCTTGAACTTGATCCATTATAGGCTTGATAACCTTGCTAACATTCTAACTTCGGTGATGAGTGTGACTAGTAGGGGTATTACACTAGGATTCACACTTTGTGGCCTTGGAGAGGCATTACTTAAAGTCATATTTGCTTTTATAACATCTCCAAAAAATATATTTTTTTCTCTTTTGTTGGCTGCAATTGATGTATTTTGATTCAACATATAGTTATCTTCCATTGAAAGTTCATAAGACTTGTACTTTGGCTTATACCACTCCATGAGTATCCCTTTGAATGAGATTTTATTATAATGTGAGGTAAAGAGTATCTCCTTCTTGTGCCACTAAGGATTGAATACCTTCTCCACCATCATACACAAACTAACCTTGAGATTCTCCCCATTGAAAAAAATGTTCCTCTCCTTGAACTAGGTTACTATGGACTGGAACAACAGCCCTTGTGAATGGAATGGAATTCAGATTATAGACATTGGGCTGCCTATTGAGACATTTTTGGCCTTGTTCTCTTCCTTGGTAATTGTAATATGGTGGAGGTATATAATTTTGTGAAGGATAATATTGGGGATTGGGTGGAGCACTTGCATGCAATTGAGCTTGTTTGAGCTGAGCTTGTAATGACCGAATCATTTCATATTTATCTATAACATTATCCACCTTCTTGGGAGTAGTTTTAGACTTGTAATTTACATTGGGAAATTATGTTTCACTTGGGGTTTCAACTAAATTATTAGATAACAAAGGCATATAAACTCTTGGGCATAATTTCCTAGCTTTTATCAAACTATTCTCTGCTTCAATAACTATCTCATATGACTCTGATAAAGTAAATCCTCCCATTGACTACAAAATTATTTTCATATCAATACCAATGGCCTTGAGATAAGTGGGGAATACAAAACTTGGAAGAGGCCTCATGATAGGTGGAAATTTATACCATATCCTTTGAAAGCTTTCATTGAAATCACCCATAGATTCATTAGGATCTTTTCTTATCGCATCCAGCTAATAGATTAGTGAAGTGTGGTCACTATTATTCTAAAACCTATTCACCAAAAACTCTCCAAAATCATCCCAATAGTAATGCAACCACCTATCAATTTCCTATACCAATCAACTGTCTTACCCTTTAGAGACATGAAAAGTAGTCTAATAACTATGTTAGCTTGAGTGATATTGTGGAAGTTTCAAAAATTTGAAATGTCCATAATGTGCTTAGTTGGAGTAATAGGGACCTTTCCATTGAATCTATGGAGACGATTGGTAGCATTGGGAGGAATAAGATCATATGTAACAAGATTACTTGTATTTTGGGTGTTGAAGGTTGGGAAGGCATGTTTCCTATACATCTTTTATTCCCCTTCTTAATCTCCTATCTCCTCAACTTCTTATTCTTCCTCTTCAAAACCTTCTTGTTTAGGATCTCTAAATATTGAGAATGGTTCAAGATGTTTTTCCTCAATGGGAGCTTCAGATAGAGGGACTGGATTGAATACTCTATTTGAAGATGATATAGTGAAGACCATGAAGTATAATGTGAGGAACTTGATCTAAAAATAGAATATATAACCTTATGGAGTCACCAAATTCCATATTAAAACACTTCTACAACCTTGGGCTTGCCAAGACCAATATTTGCCTTGGCATGGAAACAATTAGGACTAGTTGTCCCACCATACATGCCAGAACTGTTGGCATCAAGTTGTGCACCCTAGGGTACTATATTAAGCTTATACAATTTGATGAAAAATTGAATCATTTTTCTCAAGATATGGGTAACTTATAATAGAGATGAATCTCTAGTTTATAAGGGCTATCTTCCTAGATTATTTTTGAAATGCCTATAACCTAATCTAATGCTTATTCATGAAGATAGTTAGAAGTTTTACATAAAATGAAAACTAAACTAAAGAGGTGATCCACCAAGACATATCCCATAGACTGTCAAACTCCTACTAAGAAGCACTGCTTTCTAAGACCAATTCTAGGCGTTGAATGATTCTAACATATTTGCTTCAATGTGAAGGTAGTGTACATGGGACAATCAACAAGATAACTAATCTAGGGGAAGATTGCACACCATAAAGATAATTTTTTTCTTAAATAAAATTCTAATACAATCAGTACACTTCACATGACCTGTTAAAATTAGAACTCTTGCTTAAACATGAAGGATAAATGGAGTAAAGATGATAATATCACTTAACTCCATTATTCATCACTCACACACTTAGAAAAAAAATTCATAACTCAGATTTAGACTTTTATTCAATGTTTAAATAAAAAAATTTAATGTCTTTCTAGTAGGGCTTGACCATACCAGTTGTGGTTAGATTCATACAATGTCAAAAGGCTAGACTTTATAGCAATTATGTGTGAGGGAGAGAAGGGAGTCCAATAGTCACTTATACATGTGCCATCTTGAGAAAAGTACATAAAAATTCATGTGTGTGAGAGAGAGAAATGAGGTGAGCCATAAAATTTTATGAGTTATAAGTGTCATCTCCAATCATCCAAGCCTTGTAAAGTGGCCTAAAAACTCCTTGCCTTGCACAAAAAATTGTCTCTCATGATTTACCTTCCAAAATTGCCTTATCACTACAATTGATCAGGTTTGATGATGGATCTAAGTAGGAGGGGTTAAAAATAATCCCTTACATGCATTATATTATCTGCCCATCATCCCTATTATTTTGGCCATGCATAATCATCCATGATAATCCCAAAATGAGTTCTCTCCATGCACCTTTCACAATTGGCACCTAAAAATTTCCAAATTATTTAGTATAATCCATAAAAAAGGAGGGATGACATGTGTTAAAGGTGTCCATATAATTATTTTAAATAAATAATCCTTAAAAGGATTCCCTAGTTGAGTTTCACCATTTTCTCTTAGTGTTCACTAGGTTACCCAATGGACTAGCTGAAATGAGAGAGGTGGTAAGGACACCTAGAAGTTGATATACCTAGTTAAATGACCATCATGAATTATAACAAGTCTTAAAACTTTTCCCAAAATTTATTTGGTCTCTTGAAACTTCACCATGCCTAAAAAACACATAAAAATGTTTAAAATAGCTCTGTTTTGGCCCATCCGTATAGGTTCATACAAAAAATTATCATTTGAGGGAGTCTAATGGAGTTCATTTCAAGTTATCAAAGTTTCATGTCATTTCCATCTCATACAAACCTAACCTTGTTTACACCTCAGGTTACCTTGTTCATTGTTATGGTCCTTATTATGATGAACCTTTCTCTTATATCAATGCC
The DNA here is from genome assembly GCA_037957365.1 of Torreya grandis. Classification (NCBI taxonomy): domain Eukaryota; kingdom Viridiplantae; phylum Streptophyta; class Pinopsida; order Cupressales; family Taxaceae; genus Torreya; species Torreya grandis. Next base: position 1,859,077 of record JARHVA010002155.1, read on the forward strand.
AAGACACTAGTTTGGTCACCAATGCTCTTATTGGTGACATATTTATATATAGGAATTAGGATCATCAATGAAAACTTTCTCATTTCTAAAACAATTTCATTCATGCCATGATAGATAGAAATCTTTATCAACCCATCCATATAGGTTCATACAAAAAATTATCATTTGAGGGAGTCTAAGGGAGTTCATTTCAAGTTATCAAAGTTTCATGTCATTTCCATCTCATACAAACCTAACCTTGTTTACACCTCAGGTTACCTTGTTCATTGTTATGGTCCTTATTATGATGAACCTTTCTCTTATCTCAATGCCAAGACACTATTTTGGTCACCAATGCTCTTATTGGTGACATATTTATATATAGGAATTAGGATCATCAATGAAAACTTTCTCATTTCTAAAACAATTTCATTCATGCCATGATAGATAGAAATCTTTATCAAGAACAATATAATTATCTCATTTCGCTACCATGGCTTACCTATGACTCTTAAGAAGCACATCAATCCCTCACTAAATAAAACCTTGAAAATCATCATAACATGATTTTACATCCATCCTAAGTTATACTATAATTTTTAGTCTTTTATCCTACATCAAAACCCAATTTCCTTTATTAAGCCCCTTTAGTCCTTGTAGCCCTATCAATAGAGTTTTTATCCTTTATTTATTATATTAAAAACTCATTAGTTAATAAAATATTATATTATTGTACCCATTATCAATTTATACAACATATATTAAAGATATATAAGGTTCCTTTGTAACATCTTCTCCAAACTGCAACTTTTCCTATTCTTGACTAGGCCTAATAGACCTTACTACTAGCCTATTTCACTATAGTTCCTACATTTGCTTCTTGAAAGGTATTAAAATAATCATTATAAGTTTTATAAACACCCTTAAGACCTATTAAAATATATTTATAACATCATTTATGCATGAAATCCTTTCCCATTCACAAGAATGAGTAAAGAGGGTTTATTTACAGTCTCCTTCACAAGATAGTCTTTGCAACATTAATATCTTATTTCGTATGTAATGATTCACTATGAAACCTTTTTCATTCCATTAAAAACATTAATACCAATATATTCATAATTTTTCTAGAATTTTTCATATTTATAATGTGAGATATAAGGCTTTTTCATCAAAAACCCTAGAAAGGGTTACCATAGATAGTCTACAGGGCTGAGAGCATAATTTTTAGAACTGGGTGTGTTATAGGATGTTTGAAGGAATATAATTAGGTTTTTGAGGTCTGTATAATTTTATTACACCTTTCCCATTCATCAATCAAGTCACAAAGACCATGTGTCTATTCAAAGCAAGGAAATCTATCATTGTTCTCAATGTGTTTTCATGACAGTCACAATATACTCGAAAGATTTGAATGGATCTTGCTTTCAATGAGTTTTATACCTTAAAAATACTTATATTTTCTTTCCTTAATGTATTTTTATGTATATAAAGGTTAATTACATTCATTTTCTTCTCAAAATATATAAGTCTCCATACATCTACCTATACCCTATCACCTACATGTCCAAGGGCCAAATTCTATGAGTTTAAAACATCTATAGGCTTCTAAGGCACACTTTCACTTCATGTAAATTCTCACTTATTTCCTAAACTTTTTCCTATGATTTTATAAATCCCATGCATCCATTTTCACATAGATATATTATTGATAGTAGACTATGTCTATGTTTTAAACATTCTCACATAACCTGGTCTTTGACTCTTTTCTCGTTCTAAACTTTTTGTTCCCAAATAGAAGCTTGGAAAAATGTTTAAAGGTTATTCATGCATATTTTTTTCTATTAAATTATCATTAATTATTTAAATGCTAATGGATTACATATACACAGGCTTACATATAGTTGAAACTAAAATTTTATAGATGACATAATTGTTTGCATATATTCACATGAAAATTAACCTCATTTTTATTAATAAAAAAAGCACTTAAAAATAGAGGGATCCATACATCCATGATCATGATCAATTTCCTTTAAATACATTATTAGACATATACACACCTTCTTCTTGTCTTCACATGTAAAGGCATTATTAGACATATTCACACCTTCTTCTTGTCTTCACATGCAATCACTACTTTCTCCCTTGCATGCTTTTATCTCCTGGTTTACTTCTCTGTCTTTCTTATCTTTAATGATATATTATCTCTCTCTCTCTCTCTCCTTAATTTATGTACCTCTCTCTCCTTTTTAATGATAATAATGCATATCTTACTCTTTTTGAAAGAGTCTCCTCCTATGCCAGCTTAGGCTCCAAAGCCAACTAGGAAGATTTGTTATCTTACAAACATGCTAATTGAGAAGATTCCCTAACAAACTATATATGGTTGAAAGGTATTCAGCCATTCCCTTTATTTTTTTAACAAATTTTCCAACATGGGATTCTTTTACCTTGTCTTTACCTTTTTCACTCTTTTTACATTTGACAATTACATTTACTCCTTCTTAGATAACATTTTAGAGGGATAATATAATAATTCAAATTCAAATTCAAATTAAGACGTAAATTAAACTTTAATTTTTGATGCTTTCCAAATTTTAATAGGTCCTCCATGAAACTATTGTAGATGCTAATGCATCACCATCTCATTCTCTTGCTTAACTTTCCATCTTTTCCCAATCAGGTTTTTATGGAGTGTTTTTAAGGGTTCTAAGGTGGTTTTGGTCTTAACATTTGTTCATAAATAATATACACTATAAATATTTAAAAATTACACTAAGGGATTCTTTGGGACCCTTCCTAACTTTTCCAATCACCTCAAGGTCCCATGTAAAGCACTATGGAAGATCCAAGCATTTAAAGTTGGAATTCAAACTCCTTTTTTGCATCCTATGAGGGTCTGAGCACATCTTAGGCTAAAAAAATGGTTTCTTAGAGGATATTTTTTAAAAAAAAACTTGAAACACTTTTTTATATTCCCTAAAAACATACTTCAATCATTTTAATAGATTATCAAGAGCTTAAGATGAAACATCACCCCTATTTGACGTTAGGCTTAGACCTTGCTAAAAGATCTGCCTACAAATTAATGGTTGAAAAATATTTGTTATCCTTATAAAATTATGAGATAACTCCTAAATGTCATTTAAACCTCCATAAATATGGGACAAAACATTCTAATTCTTGGAAAATGTTAAAATTGAAAATGACCCCTCATTAGGGCATAGGTTCATACCATGCTTAGCTACCCTACCTGCAAACCTCCTTGTCTAGACTACCTTGTTTATCCTACAAAATTATATAAAGTTTTATTATCTTTCCATGGATTTAATACAACTTTTCCAACCATATTTTATCTCTCCTTGCCTTCTAGTCACCTACTTATCACTTTTCCTCAAAATTGCTTTTCTTGTGCATGGGAAAACTACCCCTCCTCTAAGAAAAAATAGAGAGTATTATCCATATTAATTATATATTTTATAAGGTATTATAGGATTTATTAGGTCATGAGGAACCATTTTACCAACTTTAATACATTAAATCTTCCATTTTCCCTTCCAACTCTCAAAGAACTTGAGGCAAACTTTTGAGGAGGTGACTGTTAGGGTAGGTAGGGTATAAACTTGTGAATGATTTGATAAGGGAGTACATTTGGTATTTAATACTTGAATTATGTCCCTAGGATTATTTTTTTCCATCTCTAATCCCTATTTCAATAATTTTCAAAGGTTATTCTCAATGAACATTCACATACCCAATTTTTGCTAGACTGACTTTATGCTTTGACTGAGATAGAGACACTTTTGACTATGTTTTGAGGTTGTTATAAGCATGAAAATGGGTCATAAATTATGTTTTAAAAACTTAATTAATATTTATAATCCCTTAGGCCTTGATTTTATCACTCCCTCAACCTGAAAGTGACTTAAAACCTCTTCAAAACCCATGTCTGAGTCCACTTCTTGTCTCAATTTGTACAGGCCTATAGGTGGGTGTCCTCAGTGTATTGAGACATTATTCATGATTTTTATGAATTAATTTAATAATTTTTATTTAATATAATTTCATATCTCATCTTAATTCATATACATATTTCATTAGAACCTAACACAGTCCCTTCCTTTAGACTGAGGCACCTCTCTTTAGAAACATGTTTGTACGTGCATTTTGAGCTTTGGATGATGTTTGGTGATTATTATAAAGAAATTTATTTAATAATTAAAACCATAGAAATATTTTTGTACTTGTAATATCCTATTTGTTCCCAAAAATCATCAAGACACCATTATTTTATTCATTGACCTTTCATTGAGAAAAGGGCTTGTTGACCTTGCCTGAAGGTAGAAATAATGTGAGAAATAATATTTACAAGTGTGAGAGAATCATTTGAACTAAACTTGAGTTCACATAATCTTTATCTAATATAAATATTCTATGTTAACCTCTAAAAAAATCTCCTAGTCTCAACTCCATAAGCCATTGTCTTACCAAAACTATTATAGGTGCGACTTCTCAGGACTATAGGTGTTTATGTATGCTCTTGGGCTTGTTCAAAGTGTGTTAGGATCTTATGAAATTATATCTCTAGGTTTCATATCGTATATTCATATTATCTCTCATTTTATGTCTATTTTATATAGTTAAAACTATTTAATCTCAATGTTCAAGCCACTATCCACCTTGTCTCAGGCCTATGCATGGATAGGGGGAGAGTGTTTAGGACTCAAAACAAGCACACCACTTTTCTCTAACATATTGGCTCAGGAGTGTCTTTTGGATCATTTTGAATTTTTACCCCTTGTCATATTTTAGGACTCTCAAAATGAAGTGGAAGGTGAACTTTCCTTCAAAATCATGTAGGTTTCACTATGAAAATCTAGTGGTTTCTTGGGAAACTTTGGACTCTAATTGTTCATCCTTCACTCACCTTTTGACCCTCAAAATTGGCATGAGAATTGTATGTGGTAGGGAATATAATTATGCCAAATTATATCACTCCAAAACCTTCGAATATGCACTTTGAGAGGCTGACCAAAACCTCTTGCGCCTCTATTTCGTGGTTTTAGGAAGAACATGCCTAAAATTTAGTCTAACCTTTCATTCATTGTTTTGACATTTATATTGTCAAGATAACACCATCAAGATGTATGTTTGGAAATTTATATAGCAAGGAACCTCAAATGGATTTGATCAACTATTAAAACACCTCTAGAAGTAACATTATCATTCTTTGGTACCAAAAGTAGATGTTTATTCTCCATATATACGCAAAACTACGACCATATTCAAAGTGTGTGAGTTTGTAATAGTTATATGCCTCCACCAAACATTTCAATGAATTTTAATAGTGTCAAGAGATTGAAGGCCATATCAAACCTACCACCTTTTATTAGTGACATCATCAGGCTTCTATAGATGATGTTTTTATACTATGATATACAGAGAAAACATGAAAGAGAAAAAAATGCAAGGGAAGGCCTTCCAAGCACCTAAACTACAATTTTAAATCCTTAAATTCATAACACACATCAATAAAATCCCAAGAAAAACATCAAAACACTTTATTCAATGTGAATAAATCACTTTTAAGGTAACTAAAATGACTGTAAGTGTGAAAGGACTAATTTGGAAGCATCTACAAGCCTATAAGAGGATTTATTAGGGATTTGAGATCTTAAAAACCAATATAAAAATTTAAATGTATTTCAAATTATGGGAAAAATATTTCAACAAATAAATCCATCAAACCAAAGCAAGAAAATCTGAGGCAAGTGCAAACAGTGACCCCAACATGGTTGCATATGAATAAAAAGCTACTTGGAGTGTTAGAAATTATTCATAAAGGAGGAGCCATGAATAGAATAAATATTTATATTAAAATTAATTTCACTCAGATACCCTTCACCCACCAAGACCATTCTTCCCAATTCCACTTGTACGGCCCACACCAAACACTTGAAAATGGCCTTTCTTGGCTTGCAAAGAGAAAATGAAAGAAAAGAAGTTACAGATGGACCTTTTGACATCCTCCTTTAAAAAAAATCATTTAAAAGAGTGTGGGGAGGTTAAGAGGCACTCCACCCACGTTTTTAGCTACAAGTGAGATCATTTATTCCATATAAGTGCCCAAAAGGGCCTAAAATTAAGGAAAAAATCCCCTTTTATATATATAACTGAATCCAAAGCTGACACTCAAAAATTTATAACTGATACTAACCTCTTCCATGTTGATATTCCCTTTGGTGAAAACTTTTCTAACTATACCATCCGCACAAGTCAATTAATGGGCTAAAAATGTGGCCAAATGACCCCTTTTGCACATGAAACCTAGAAAGTGACCAATTTATGACTTGAAGAGACCTTAAAACATATAAAATACCATATTATTACATATTAAATGCAATTTGGCACATTGACTAAGTTTGACTAGGTTTAACCAAGATTGACTTTGGTTGACTAGCCTAGTATAAGGAGGATGAGCTTCAACAACGACTAGGGGAAGGATAAGTGAGACATATACGATAATAATAGACCCCATAGGACACTTTGAACATATTAAAATGTTAAAAATAGTATGGGTTGACTAAATTTGACTATAAGTCAAATTTAGCGAACATGTAGTACTATAGGTCTTAGTTCACATGCAAATTAGTGGTAGTGGTATTAACATTTGGTGTAACACCTCCCTTTTAGTTTATAATTCTATCTTACCCTTTTAATTTTAAATCATAGCTTATTTTTTAGTTATCAATTGATGCATCAAGGGAGCTCTCCCTATCTAGAGGTTCAATCCATTCTTTAGGTCACCAACAACCTAAGATTGTTCCCATGCTAACACTTAAGTGAGGATTGGACAACCTCCTCACAGGTGTAAATTTTGATTATAAAAATTATATTTTATGAGTATCTCTCTTATTTTGATTGGATTTAAATTCCAAAGGAGGTACATCCTAAAGCATGAAATAATAACATTTTTTTATTTCATTTCAAAATATTATTTTTTCTATTCATTGATTTATATGGTAGAATTATTCTATAGTCAACTATGTAAAATCAAAATTGATTTCTAGTCTAAATAATGGGAACATGTTTTATTGAACAAGAAGTGTGAAAAAATATATTTTTTGCATGTATGCAGAGGGTTTTAAATGAAGTGATGGATCTTATTGAGTTGAATAATTTGATAGAATCACTAGTTGGGTTCCTTAGAGTGAAGAATATTCCCACAAAAGGTAACAATTAGAGTTTAACTGGTAGAAAATCCTTCCATAATTTTCATGGATGAGCCAACATCATGTTTGTATGTAGGATTTTCTACCATTATTATGTAAATTATGAGAAACATTGTTGATACAAAAAGAACTATTATTTGAACCATTCATCAACCTAAAATTGATATTTTTAAAGCCTTATATGATGTATTTATTTTATATTAACATCTAAATCTATTATAATAAATAATAGTATTTAGAGTTTTCAGTGCTCATGAAATTATTCTAAAATCAATTGCTTAAAAAATGTTATTGTCTACAAAAATAAAGAGTGAAACCAATGCTTGTATTAATTAATTAATTAATGTGAAACATTATGTCTAGTTCTGATGAATCATGGATGGTAGATAATATATGTAGTACCCCTTGGTTTTCACTATCAATCTATAATTGACTACTTCTAATCCACTAAAGGAGTTCCCAAAATCACACCAGAATATAACCCTGCCATGTGGATGTTTTCAACATGTTCTATAGGTGAAAAAATGTGTTTAAGATTATATTTTGTATAAATATATTAAATTTCATACCTCTACCAATAAGGAAAATCTTATTATGAAGTATTATAGATAGAGTAATGGGAAAAAAATATAGGATGTCCAAGGAGCAAGTTGCTGAAGTAATATTATCTAATTTTGATAAGATATATAAAAAAATGTATCACTACTAATAGAGTTATGTTCACATTTTAATTCAATAAATATTTGTACCATTCTATGTCAGGGGTCAATGTAATTTAATCACCTTTGTGTATATCCTATTATTGATATTAATAAAATCTTTTTAATCTAAAAATGGGTAGTTAATGCAAAATGCTAACTAGTTTGTTTGTTTTAGATTTTTATGACAATTTCTCAAAATCTTATATTTTAAAATAAAAATTATCTTTAAAAAAAATTGTATTAAAAATTAAAAATTAAAATAAAGTATTGAAGACTAGAGACAATCCATAAACTAAGTTGATAACAGATTTCAGCCAAAAATAGGCTACGTCTTCAGGGCTTCACAAAGGTTGGACCAAGATTAAAATGATTTATAAATATTATTTATTACATAAAATTCTCCCAATAAGGGGAAATATATATGTAAACAAGTGTCTGATGTCCTCTAGGAAGTTTGGAGCTAGTTCTAGCTCAAGATCTGGCTCTTATAAACTATCTCTTGCTTGTCCCTCCCAAATGAGGGGCTACACAGTTTCATTGTAATATCTCTTGGACGTTTGTGTAATGTCTCTTGGCCTGTAATTGATAATCTAGAAAGATAGACATACAAAATTGTTTTGTCTCTTAATAAGGGGTTAAAAGTTCTAGTAATGTCTCTAGTAGGTTTGTGCAACATCCTCTTGGCGTTAAATGTAATAATCATGTAATATCATACATAGAAACTTTTCTTTTTCCTCTTTTTATCATTTACAAGGGCTTAAATCTTAAAATATTTTATTCTATTTTTTTATTTACAATATTAATCCTTTTGTAGTGTTTTCAAGGCCCTCTATTTGTGGTTTAAAACCTTATCTCTTTTGCATAGGGTTAGGGATTCAAATCCCATTGGAAAATGCCATATATCCTTTGTTTTTATTAAGAAATCCCAAAATTAAGGGATAAATACAAATTATTGTAATTGATTTTCCAAATATGGCATACCTTGTTAGTGGTCCTTACAAATAAGCTAAGTGAGATGAGAGGTTCAAGCCCCACTCCAAATCTAATGCATTAACTCATGAGGAGGATTTTTTAGCACTTTGAATAATGTTTTATCCCACTTTGGTGGGGATAAAAATCAATTATTTTTTAAGATATAGACTTCATACCTTGTAACTTGTTCATGAGACTATGTATTATGTGGAACTTACCAAATAACTCATAAAAATTGATGGATCTTTGTGAATGCCATGTTGAAGGCTATGATTGGTCGATGTGTTAGGTTGTACAAGTCCAGATAACTGATGATATGAGCACTATATTATTATTTTACTTATTTTTTGACACCTTCAACATGTCATAACTTTCACATACGATGTCCGTTTGACCAAATTAAAATTATGCTAGAAATATCTCAATGAGATATTTGATCAAGGAATGTTTTTGGAAAATTTTAGACCATTTTATTTGGTCACTAGTGGAGATATTCCTAGATCACTCCTCCCCACTACAAATATTTTGGACCACCAAAAGTATATTTCATTTATAATTCATCTCTCTCCCATCAAGAACAATTTCTTCCTAAAACTCATCAAATTATTTAGGAGAAAAATCAACAACGGAATGAACTTAAACATTATCACCTTGATCCATGATCATATGAGGCTCATATTTATGTTCTCTCTCTTGGAAGATAACTATCCAAATTTAAATATAATAAATTACATTATTACACTCTTTGTGTCTTAGTATTCTTATTGGTGGATTGTCTTACCCATTTCATTGCACTGCTTATAGGCTATGGTAAAGCTCTCCCATTAAGAGATGCTTTGTGTGCTCTCCTTGTTGTTAACATTATAAAAAATGGAAAATCATGTTGCATAATAAATAAGTGGTGCTATAATAAGTCACCACTTGTAAAATTTTCCCTTTATAGGATTGTATAATTGAATGCAACATACATGGGTTGTAAACATAATTCCATTTACAAACATCACCTGAATTTGGGGCTTTACAAAATGTGCATACAAATAATTACACATAAATTGAAATATCATATTTTAATGAAATAAAATGGATTCCAACTTTCATCCATAAAACAATAGTGCTATTGAGTGCTACTCAGGCACTTCTCATATTTATTTCATGCCACTTCGGTACCCTCTTGGAAAAAAACTTATACATACTAACATGTCTCTACTGGTGTATAACTTAGAGAAATTTTGTTTTGAAGTTATCTTAAATGGAGTTCCTCTTTACCCATATCAATAAATGATACAATAAGTGGCAATAAAAACATGTTAACATGAATATAATAATACAAAATATAAATTGATATAGCCTCTTATCATGGGTTGCTCATAATGTGCTTCTCACATGGATGGTTGATCCATATTCACCTTCAATGGGTGATCTAACTTTGTACATTCTCATACACATGGGTTTAGTCCTAGGTAATGGATTCCAAGTCTGTTTCCATCAAAACCATCTTAGTTAGTAACTTGTATCCAATACCCTCAGTATGTTTCTCAAATTGACTAAAAGAAACATTTACATCTTGATGGAAAGAAAGAGAACACAATTAGTTACAAATGTGCATACCTCAGTCATGAATTTGTGGTAGAGGATGATCTCATTTTCATGCTAGACTCTTATTTCTCCTCCATCCTTCACCATTTTGGTACTTTTCCAAAATCTCTTCCTTGGCTTGCAACTCAAGTTACAACTCTTGAATGTTTCTCATGAGACATTAGTTTTTGAACATTAACCGATCTTACAGATCTTGTATCTCCTCCTCTAAAATATATAGTCTTTATCTTAATGTATATTTTTCCTCTTGAATCTACTAGTTTATTCTTTCAATATCTTTAATCCTTTCTCTCTTCACATATTTTCCCATTGTTGTAATTTTGTAGCCAAGAAACTTACACTTATAAATTACAAATTTCACAAATGGAAGAATAGTAACAGTTGTTCAATATGCATTATCAGTTGATCGAGATGTTTTAATTGGTTTCTCAAGACACATTACTATTTTTTCTTGACATATTTTGATCTTTAATTTCTTTTTAAATTTTTTTTGGGGGGTTCACCATTGATAGTTTAGTGGGTGTATTATGTTTGTGTCACTCTTTCATTTTGTTAGAACTTCTATTTATATAATAACTAACACTACAAAATACATTTATACATAATAAATATAACTTAAATTAATCCTCTAATACCATATAATTATTAGTAATGGAAAAAAATTAAAATTATATTAAGGAGTAAGGGCTTACACCATATTACAATGGGTAATGAAACTAAACCAACACATAATCATAAAAAGTTAAGTGTACAACCATTTTGATGAATCCTATGGGTTGTTGTGTGTATCAATTTATTTTTATCTTAATTTTCATGTAGATTCTTCTAAAAATCCTAATGAAATATGGACCACTTTGGAAAAAATCTTTAGGAAGATATATGTAACGAGAGGGCATAAACTAGAGAATAAGCTCATTTGTTTGAGTCCTAGTAGTTTTGACACCCTTTAGGATTTATTCACTGAGTTTAAGTCCTTGAGATTGTAGTTGAAATAATTTGTGATAGAGAATAAATATGACCAAATTATAATTTTTATACTCTCAAAACTAGGTCCAAATTAATTTATCTTTGTCTCGACCTTCCATTACACTAAAAGTGTTCTAGGCACTACATGGAAGATGCCTTGTTTAGATGACTTTGTTACCGACTTAAATTAGAAGTAAGATAAGTTAATATACATGGGAACATTAAAGTAATCAAAACATCAAGACATAATTATTAGGAATGGGAAATAGAAGGATTCAAACAAAGACAAGAAGAAGAAAAAAAGGATCAAGAGAAGAAGAAATAATCAACCTATGCCAAAACAACCACTCGAACCTCCTCTTATAATGATAAAACTAAGAAAGAGAAGGTTAAGTGTGATTTTTAAAACAAAAATAGGCATGATGAACACAAAGACATGAAGAAACAAATTGATCACCTAAATCATCTTCTAGAAAAGTAAAACATAGGTGTTCCCGAGTCTATCAAGTAAAATTCATCAACTTAAGATTATTCCATGGAAAAATAAAAAATTAAAAAAGAATTAAGTGGTCAAGACTCTTGTATTTATTGTAGATCTAACCTCTTCAATGGTTATTGACTCAAGTGATTCCCAACACATGGAATCTTCACATGTTGAGTTTTCTTCCTTAGAGCCTTTTAACATGTCTTTTATCACTTTGGGTGACTACACTTTAGTAAAAATTTTAGGGAGAGGGTGTGTTGAAATAGAAGGAGGAACATTAAAAAAAATTCTAAGTGTTTCATCACTTTCAACAACCTCCTATCAGTTTACCAAATCACTCACAATAGTATGGGCATGAGGGTAGAGTTTCCACCAAATTCAGTCATAATTAAAGAGTTACATAATTATTCTATAGTGGTAGTGGATAGGGTAGATAAAAAAGCTAGGTTATACACATTTTCAAAATTTTAACGTGATTATTCTCTGATTGTATTGCAAACTCATTCAGATGGAGTTAGAAAAATATGACATAATTAGTTTGGTCACCTCAACTATCACTACCTAAAACAACTAAGCAAAAATGACATGGCCATATTCTTGCCTTGGTTTTAATTCTAAAGATAAATTTGACAATGGAAAAATGTGTAGGGACTCACAAGCATTAGAGTTATTAAATAGTGATGTATTTAGGCCTTTTCCTAGTCTATCTTTCACAAGGGCTAAGTATGTTCTCATCTTTATTGATTATTTCTCAAGGTACACATGGGCCTACTTCCTTAGAAATAAATTGAGGTTTTAGACAAGTTTTGAGACTTTAAACATATTTAAAAGAAATAATATGAGAAATACATCAAGGTTCTTAGAAATGATAATACAGATGAGTATGTAAATAACCTACATGAGAATTTTTACACAATAGAGGGGATTTGTTTTCAAATTATAGTTTCATATAGTTGTTGACAAAATAGATTTTTAAAATGTAAGTGTATATCCTTAAAATATATGGTGAACTTTATGATTCACTCTAAGTCATTGGCACCTCATTATTGGGTTGAATTCATTAATTTTTACTACTGCATTGAAAATAGGTTTCTTCATAAAGAATTAAAAGGTTTAACTCCCTTTGAAGTTTGGCACAATAAGAAACCTTCAGTTAAGCACTTTAAGGTTTTTAGATCTCAAGCTATGAGATATATACTAAATAAGAAATACAAGACTATGGAACCTTAAAGTAATCCTTTCATATTTTTAGGTTATCTAGATTATGTGAAAGTGTACCACCTTCTTCAACTCACCACACATGAGATGTTCATCAATAAAAGTGTTCAATTTAAGGAGAGTCACAAAAACTCAATGTTAAACAATTCTCCCACCTCATTGGACTCACTTGGATTATATTTATATAATTTAGATCAGCCTAAGCACATCCTAGAGGATGAGGACACTTATTCCATTTATGATAGTGAGATTAGTGATGGGGATTCATCCCCATACACATTTGGCCACACTTCACATGATACTTTTTATTTACTTGACTCATCCACTTATGTTCCTCTTTGCGCTAGGTAGAGACTACAAAGAATAGGTACATGGTTTGGGTATCCTTTAGATGACATGAGGAAATGTTGATAATTTTAGAGTGGGCCACATTCTTTCATTGTTTCTACCTCAAATATTAAAACTTTTTGGGAGGCATCATGTATACCTGATTTGGATTTTCCCATTCATGAAGAGTACAACTATTTAATCAAGAATCATAATTTGGATATGACACCTCTTTGTTATGGAATAAATATGGTTTGATGCAGATGGATATATTAGACCAAATATGCATTAGATGGGTCCATTGATAAGTTAAAAGTAAAAAAGGTCCTAAAAGTTTTTTCACAAGTGGTCGGCATTGACTACACTAAAATAGTTGCACCACTCACCAAAATTTACAATTTCAAACTCACACTTGTTACTACCATAGAAAATCATTGAGATGTTCATCAGATAGACATGAAGAGTGTCTTTCTTGATAGTGACTTTGAAGAGGAGATTTATATGGAGTATCCACTAGGATTTGTCAAGGATTCCTCTTTTATGTGAAGACTACCTAGATTCATCTATGGCCTCAAGCATGCCCCTCAAACTTGGTATGAAAATATAGATTCATTCCTTTTCTTTGCAGGGTTCACTCAATTCCATTTAGATTCAAATGTCTATCAGTTGTGGTGGGATGCTTCACTTTTGATTCTTGTTTTATATGTTGATGATCTTTTGATCAATGGGAGCTCTTCCTCCTCCCATTATAGTGGTCAAATATGATCTTCAGAGAATATTTTCCATGATATAATAGGGTTTATTCCATTTCTTCCTTGGGATCCATATTTCTCAATTTGACTCAAAAATTATTCTTGCAAAACTTTAGTATGATCTCAATCTACTTACTTGGTTTCACATGGCTAATTTTAAGCCAACTCTGACTACATTTATATCTATATTCAAGATTAAATTAGATTTTAATTCACATTAAGTTTATTTTTCCTTATATTAATAAATTATTGATTGCCTTATCTACTTGACACATACAAAACCTGACATATCATATGTAGTGGGCCTAATCTCTAGATTCATGCAAGAACCTCACAAGATACACTGGAAAGTAGATAAGAGGGATTTTCACCACATTCAAAGTGCACACATATATTAAATATTCATTATATATTTGGTACTGACATCAAATTGATTGGCTATACTGAACCAAAATTAGCTAGTGATATTCAAAATCACAAGTCCACTTCAATTTACTATTTTTCTATGAGTTCAAGTATGAATATTTGGTTAAGTAAGAAGTAGCATGTTATTGATTTATTATTTACTAAGGAAAAGTATAGGTGGTATATCAATAACTTCCACTACGTCCATTTAGCTTCAGTAGATTCTCACAAAGTTTGGTATCTTGTTCAGATGACCTACTATCATCTAATGTGACAACCAAATTACTATTAAAATTTGTAAGAATCTGATCCATCATCAGTGAACTAAAAACATAGAGATTCACATGTAATTCATCAGAGAGCTCATTAATGGCGATGTCATTTATCTCATTTATTTCCAGATGATAGAGTAGACAATAGACATCTTCAACAAACCATTCATAGAGAGCAAGTATCTTCACTTATGGGGTGTTCTTAAGGTTTTGGACATTGTAACATCATTTTATAGAGGGGGATTCTAACCTCTTCTTTTATGTCTCTCTTTTTTTGAGGGAGATTTTTCCTTCAAGTTTTCTCCTCTTCTCTACTTTATGAGAGATTGCTTTATACATGGATATTTCATCAAGCCTAGTTGATGGGACTCATTTTTTACACTACCCACCTAACATGTGTTTATGGGTGGTGTTAGATTAGGGGTTATTTATTTTTATAATATTTATTTATTATGGTTTTTTATTGTCTCACTTGGAGTTTTTATACTTTCATGAAGAAGCATACTTGGGTGTATAATTTGACAGGATGACTAAGAAGTAACTTTTGTAATTGACTATTTTGGGTATGGGAGTTACTATTCTATTCTGAGGGTCTTTGACCATGTTTTTGAAGGAGTTACTGAGCACTCTCCTATATATACATCTCACATTTGTGATATTTTATAAATGGATCATTGGATATTCTTCTACTTGTTGCAATTGTTTACATTTTATCATTTCATGCTCTTTCAACAACTTTATGAAATTTTGTCATTTATTTTCAAAATTATGCAATCATTTGATATACATATCTTGGTGGACACTCCATCATAAAAAAAGGATAACACATTGGTCCATCATCCATTAGTTCACATAGACTAGATATTAAAATGTTTAATTGACTATAAAATTAGGGGAAGTGTTATATCAAATTGTAAATCAAATATTAAAGTAGTGAAAAAGAGTGAAGTAACTAAAGTCTAAGATCTAATCAAATTGGAAATACTAATTTATTAATGTATTAGAATAAATAATTTATTATGAAGTATGCAATTATAAGTTAGCATGCATATATGAATTAAATTCATAAAAATATCAATAAATTACATCATATATGAATGAACACATATGAATAGATCAATAACTAAATTAAAATGTCTTTTCAATGTTAAAAATAGAAACCCAATTATTTTAATATATTTTCACATCGCAATATAAAATCAGATGTGTAAATTGATATTTGCAATCAATTCAAATGGTATTTGTATAAAAAATGTTTTTAAACAAAGCAATGGGAAAACATTCATGATACCATAAAAATTCAAATTTTAGTGATGACCATGAAGATATCTAAAGTGAATAAAATTTCCTCAACATTTATGAATACTTTTTTTGATTTATAGATTCCAAACCTAACATTCCAAGCCTGCCACATTATTTGATTCGTATAAAACAAAATAGATTAAAATTTTCTCACAAAAGATTTATAGGGTGTTCTAATGTCAAACTATTTTATAATATTGTTTACAACATATAATAGTATTTGTATATGGTGGTTGTTATAGTTTTGAAAGGATGGGTGCATCACTAAGGTTCTCTTTAAGGCATGGGTATTGGTATTTTATATAACTAAGAGATGGGTAGGGAATTTAAAACCATACAAGTAGAATATATTGTGGGAAAAATAGAATTTTCATGTTCAATATATCCATTTTTACAAATTATAATTCACATAGGATATCAATTACTGTATCCACTACTAAGAATGAGTCATGAAAATTATGTGTAGATGATGTAACTACACAAATTATAAACATTTTAGTACAACAAATATTTAAGTCTATTTGAAACATTATATACAGATTAAATTAACAATCATAAACATAAATATTAATAGTCTACTACATAATAAATCTATAAGAATAACTAAAAGACAATAAGGGTTTGTCTATGAAGTCTATAAGAGGGAGAAAATAGTAATAATCTCTATTATAAAAGTGATAAAATAGTAACAATTTATTAAAAAAAAATTTACATAAGAAACTAAAATACAAGACTTATATAAGAAAAAATAAATCAACATTTCTACATTCACATTTGAGCTTAGGAAAAAATATAAGTATGTAATTTGACAACATTAAATTGGTTAGGAGAACCTATCGAAATGTATTTGCACTTTAATAAAATTTGAAATAAATATCAATTGATTCCAAACATCAATATTTTGAGTAAAGGCTCCCATTGAATCCATGACCATAACATTAATTCCCCTTTAGTGATCAATAATTTGAATATAAAAAAACCAAATATCTCTTACATTAGCTTTTCAGAATTAACATTTATGATATTTTTTAACATTGTACGTAATCAATCTAGACATAACTAGACATGACAAATGCATACCAATCAAGAGGGTTCTAAAGAGAAAGTTCTATGTCCCTAGTAAAATAAATCCTAAATGGATATTTTTTGGTTAACAAAAAGACAAAATTATGTATAATATGAAAGGGCTCTACATTTAAAATCAAACAATATTATAACCATGACCCATCACATATTCCATAGAGTTGAACAAAACTTAGATACATATTTATGTTATAAACGATGTAAAAATCTAAAATTAACTTTAAAAATATAAAAAGAAACCACAATGATAAAGCAGTCTAATTAGGGATGCAAATCTTTGGACAATTTTATGAAAAATCAAGAATTGAAAAAACAGTGGCATTAAAATTATTGATTTTTTCATGATTTTTTGATACAAACATAAATTAACCCCAAAATAAAACATTAAGTTGTTTCTTTATTTTTATTTTCTCTGCTTAAATTTATATTTGTAATATATATATATAGTTAATCATAATTTTGATCAATAAGTAACATTTAAAAGAAAACATCCAAATATTAGATCGTTTCATTTAAAAAATACTTTATCAATCATTAAAGTTTTACATTCAATAGTATATAGCATGAATTGATTATATACACTTAATCAATAATTAAAGGTTTACAATTATAATATATAGCACCAACCTAAAATTTGGGAATGTAAAGATAATTAAATCAAAATTAAATACAATATTAAAATATAAATAAATATTATTTAAATATATATTCTATTTATTCAAATAAAAAATATATGGAAGAAGTGTAGGCTAAAATTCACCATCCTCCTTTAATGGGGTATTTCATCTCTCCTCCCCATTAGGCATTAATTAAGATCCCAATCCAAGAACTAAAAGTTTAGAAAGACATCAAACATGGTAGGGAACCTATGGAGATGGTCAAATTCATAGCCAAGATGGTGGTCCACGGAAAAGGAGTGACACCTTGGTTGGATCGGGGCCCCAAAAGGGTGTTGACCACTTCAAATACAAGGAAGGATAGATATCATTCATGCCTCAACGTTATTTGGAAGGACGAAATCTAATATTTAGGGGATGACTGGTAGGGGGTCAAGTATTGTTGCCCTAACAATCCCGTAGTAATTGTTGTGGTAATGAAGGTATAGGAAAATGTATAAGGTAATGCCGAATAAGTCCCATATTCTTGGGGTTTCAAAATGCTTGGTTAATCTAGTATCTCAATCTTTTAATATTAGTTTTGTAACCCTTTAGTATTTTGGTTCACTAGCTTGTTGGCTTTGCTTTTCTATTGGGTGACCTTTGAATTTTCTATTGATAATTTTCTCATAGGTTATTTTTGAAAAATCTTTTCCTATCCATATAAAGGGTAAGGGACCCGTAAAACTCTAGTATTTATTAAAAAAACATCTTATCAACTCTTCCCAATTATTAAAATAGAAAATAAAGAGTTTTTAATTTTCAAATAGATTGAAAAATACTTGATTTTTTAAGACTATATTTAGTATCATTAAATATTAAAGAATATTCTTAAATAACCCCTTGGGAATATACTAATATTTATATGACAATCTTTATAAAAAGCTTTATAATTTTTAAGATCATACGTGATTTAAGATTTTTGATTAGTTGAATGAAAGCAAATTATTTAAAAAGTGAAACTATTAGTACCCTACCTTGATAGGGACTAATAATATGGAATTTGGACTAACAAGGACCTAAATATTTATTAAATTGACATTGAATATAACCAAAAAAAAATAGCGTGGAAGGAAAAAGAGAATGGAAAAGCCCATCCCATTAAAAAATATGGCAAAAATAAAATTTTGAATTAACCATCTTAATAAATAATTGTTTTTTAAAAATACACATTATATTTTCGTAATGTGTTTTTTAGTTTCTTTTTAATTAACTCTTATTAGAAATTATGTATTTTCTTGATTATTCCTTCTTGGAGTTTGTAAAACTTAAAATGCTATAAAAGGAGCCCACGAGAGTGGGTTGTGTCCAAGCATGGTGAGCCCTATAACCATGAATGGCATTTAGGAATAGGTTGAGTGATGGTTCTTTTTAAAGCCTTCATTATTTAACACGTGTCCATGTGTCTTGAATCTGCCCATCGAACAATAAGTTGACAGAAGCATATTCCATGCTGAAACAATACAAAATTTGTTGAGATTTTAATAATTCATTGCACCTTACAAGACAAAGTTAATCCCATCATGACACTACCAACTTGTAAACTTGAACAAATTTTCAGGCCAACCTCTAATCCCACACACTAAGAGCTTGGCATTTGCTTGGTGCTCTTAGAGTATTCGACTATACTAGAATAGAGGAATCTAGAACGACTTTGCTTAAAGTGGGATCCCTGTTATACTGTGTAAAATATGGATAGTGATTAAAATATATCAGAGATATTGCCTTGATACTGAAAACAATGAAAATAGCGACGCATTTTAAAATAAGCCCTTGGGTTGTATGGAGGTGTACAAGACAAAAGTGTCAGTTAGTTTATTATCTTCATTGCTGAAGATGAAATTCTAACATAGTGTGGCATAAGAATAGACACAAATGTAGTTTTTTAAGCCACTAATTAATGATTTATTTGTGCGTAATTAGGACAACTGTGGTAATTAATGATTATGCTTTGGAATTCAAACATTGCTCATAGAAATAGGAATTCAAATACATTTTTAAGTCGATCTCTCAACATGCACCTTCAACCATTAATTTGTGCATCATTTACTCTCTTTTTTTTGGGCTGTGGCAGTTATATAACTTGGGTGGCTTAAGGAGAATAATTTTCTTGTTACCACATAGATTCATCTCACATGCGCCCTTAAAATCTAAATTTTTTTTTCCTTGTCACGTGGGGGGATTTGTTATCTATCCAATCGCATTTTTTGAGAGACTGTTCTACTTTACGAAGTCTGCTTCTTGAGTTACTAATAATAATAGACAGACGGCAAATGCATATGTTATAAATAGGATTTGGAAGGGTATTCTAGAATGCCATTCTACCGCTTACGCTTGTACTACATAATAGTATTAGCATCGAATTTGACTTAAACGCCAACTTGATAAGCGCATAATCGCATTGCCATCCAATTTGACTTAGACTCTTTTTTTTATTATATTACATTGATCTTACAGATACAATCAAGTAAAATGCCTCAAGTACAATGCTCATAAACTTCATCTGAACCTGACAAGCTAATTATGTTGTGGTCAATGCGGATGAGGGGTTTTCTAAATCATACCTTTGTTATCAATACCGTATGGGCTTGGGTACCGTATTTAATGTGATACAGACATACAGAGAGAGATTGATTTTTCAGTCGAAATTTATATGTTGAAAATAAAGGTATATAATGATAAATATTTTTTTAAGAAATAATTATATAAAAATTTATTGATGGATGTTTGAATTATAATTTATATTCATGTATATTGGAAATATTTAAAAGCATGTCATTAATGATGTCTCTAGTGGTGAACCTTGCACTTTAGAAAAATCTGGTGTCCTTCCAATACCCACTATATATCATATTTACTTAGAAGGAAAAATTGGATTTCAAGGATTTGGAGCTCCAAACCATGTCATGTGTTAATGTGACATTCTTGTTTTATAACATTAATTTATTACATGTTATTCTAAGTTTTTGATTCGATATCGACTAAGATTTTATAAAGTTTTATTAAATTATGTAGTAAATCATCTTTTATATAACAAGGAATAATCATACCATGTTTATAATTGCTTTTAGTCGTTATCTTATTTAAGCATTAGGAATTCGCTCATAAGATTTCATCTATTTTTTATCATCTCTTCTTTTAATTTTTTGTGAACAAACTATCATCTAGCCAATGTTCTCTTTGTGCACTTCTAGGTCTTCTCCTATCCCTATGCAAATTTCTCCAACTTCACTTTGCACAACAATGGGATGCTTATGGGAACATCATTGAACCATCACTCAGTCTTAACCCTAACTGTTAACATGGCCCTTTCTCTGTTGACAAAAATAAACCTGAACACTCTTTTCTACTCTACGGAGTCCACTTTATATTTACTCAAGCATCCCACCTATGTTTATCATTTGACACAATTCAAGGCATTTAAAAAAGTGATGGGTTTCACATAGAGGAGTTTGATATTATGGGTGTATAATTGGCTAACCACATAATTTATCACTATAAGAACTACTTATAAGGTTTCTATTTACTTGGGCTTCCCCGGCTATGTTTACCCTTCAACACTATTTACGTCTACTTGAATGGGTTAATACATCCTCTACATATTTCACCTAAGAAATTGACCAATTTATTTATTCGAGCAATCTGTGAGTTTTCGTGGTCATTCTAAACTCTGTGATCTTTAACAAGCCCCTCAAGTTGCATTACATCTACCTTGAATCTTGCTTTGGATTCTAAATTTTACCCTATTAGCCTCCACTTCTGTTTCCAGACTCACGTCATGGATGCAAACGTGGGAAAATACATTAATGTTATGGATTTTATCTTATTGATTTAATTATGATTGAATTAAGAACCAAAGATTTTATAAAGTGTATGTCATGTGAATGCATAAGGAGTCATCGCTCATTATACAATCTGAATCTTGGGGTAGCGAAGTCATTGATTGAGAGAAAATGTGGTCGATTGTTGATCACTCCCAGGTGGAAAGGATATTTGGTAGGTTTAATGTACACTTGAAAATAAAATATACTTTGTAATTATCCCCCAGAATAACCCGAACCATTGATCTACAAGATCAATGTTCGGTATACTTGGGTTTGTTCGGCCAATTGCCTACAAGCATAATTAACCCCTTGTTTACTTATAATGTATCAACAGGTCATTCTATTTTGGATACAATCACTTATTCAATTTAATATTTCCCAAGCTCAAGCTTCATCTCTTATTTAAGTAATGGGCATTCACTCATAAGCCCTCATCTATTTTAGAGTAGATCTCTTCTTACTTTCCTACAAACAAACCATCATCTAGATGATGCTTTATGTGTGCACTTATATGTTTGTAGGAACATCATTGGACCATCACTCGATCTTAGTGCTAACTGTCAACTTCAATCTCATTCATCATCTAGTCACCCAATCCACATGACCCTTTTTATATTAACACAAACTATGTCCAAGATCTCTTTTCTACTTTGTTAGGTCCTAGTAATGTTGAATAGGATTGTTTATTAGGAAAGTGTTTGGTGAAGCAACTTGGTGCCTAGTGTAAAATATTAGCACTAAATCACATTTAAAGGTTGAGGATACAAATCATATAAAACCAATGGACCTCAAACACTCTACTAATGTAATAATTTCCAAGCTACTTTAGGCTCTCTTCTACTCGTCCTCCTCATGGGAGAAGTTTCAATCTCAGTCTCTCCTTCCCCATCCCTGTCCATATAATGGTCCACTAAAGACTTTGCTATCATGTAATACTCATGGATACTAATCAAACCCTTTCTACTCTTGAGAGGTAACACATATCTTAGAAAATCATTATCCACAACCAGATCCATTATACATCAAGATACATAAGTATGGAGAATGACACAAAAATAATTGGATAGGAAACACATATGTTAACCATTACATGAATCTATAAACTAAATGGCACAGACATGACTGAAACCACTACAAATTGAAATTTTAGTGATATAACACATCTAAGGAGAAGGCAATATTTTCCAACCCCTCAATCACCAATCAATAGAAGCTTGAATAAATAATCATATTATTTTATCAGTTTAAACCAGAAAGGCACCTTAAATTACATTTGCATTCTATTTAACTAAAATAGATAAAATTTTAGAAATAAAATAGGGATCTTATATTACGCTTACATCCTATTTGAATGAAAAAAATACAATTTCACAGAAACCCATCATCAACATTATTTATGAAAAACTACCAATGTCTTATCAATGTCACTTTCCCATCCACTGGTGCTTTATAGATGTGAGGTATAACCTAATAGTGCATCGGATCTAAAATTAAGGAAGATAAAAGGGATCCATAAATTCTCATCATAAATAGCCTTAAGACCAAGGTCTCATGCCCCCATAAGATACTTCTACAAAAATCTCTTCCTTGGCTTGCAACTCTTGAATGTTTCCCATGAGACATTCTTCTTGGAACATTAACCAATCTTACAACTCTTGTATCTCATCCTCTAAAGGCTACAGTCTTTATCTTAATCTATATTTCCCCTCTTGAATCCACTAGTTTATGCTTTCAATATCTTGAAGCCTTTCTCTCTTTAGATATTTTCCTATTATTGTACTTTTACAACCAAGAAACTTATAATTACAAATTGCAAATTGCACAAATAGAAGAGTACTAACAGCTATTCAAGATGAATTATCAATTGCTTAAGAAATTTTCATTCGTTTCTCAAGACACAATATTTGTTGTGCTCGACATCTTTTGAGTTTGAATTTATTTTCAATAATTTCAGGGGGGGGAGATAGTTTAGTGGGTGTATTATGTTTACGTTACTCTTTCATTTTGTTAGTATTTTTATTTCTACAGCAACTAACACTACAAACTACATTTATACACAATGAATATAAGTTAAATTAATCCTATAATACCATTTAACTCCTATAAATGGAAAACCAAAATTAGAATTATGTTATGGAGAAAGGGCTTGCATCATATTATAATGGGCAATGAAACTAAATCACTAAATAAGAATAAAAATTTAAATGTACAACCATTTTGATGAAGCCTATAGGTTGTTATGTCTATCATTTTATTTTGATCTTATTTTTCATGTAGATTTTGTTAAAACTATAAATGAAATATGGACCACTTTGGAAAAAATCTTTAGGAAGATATAAGTAATGAGAAGGCACAAACTAGAGAATGAACTCATTAGATTAAGTCCTAGCAGTTTTGACACCCTTCAATATTTCTTCACTAAGTTTATGTTGTTGAGATTTTACTTGAAATAATGTAGGATAGAGAATAAATGTGACCAAATTATTATTTTTATACTCTCAAAAATAGATCTAAATTATTTTCTCTTTGTCTCTACCTTCCATTACATTAAAAGTGTTATAGTTACTACATGGAAGATTACTTCCTTAGATAACTTTATTACCTACTTGACTCAGAAGAAAGACAAGTTAATACATATGGGCATATTAAAGTCCTCAAAACATCAATCCATAGTTAGTAGGAATGAGAAATAGAAGGCTTCAAACAAAGAGAAGAAGAAAAAAACAAAGATCAAGAGATGAAGAAAGAATCAACCTATGCAAAAATAACCTCTCAAACCTCCTCTTCCAATGACAAACCTAAGAAGAGAAAGGTTAAATCTTATTATTGTAATAAAAATGGGCATGATGAACAGAAATTCATGAAGAAATAAATTGATCACCTAACCCATCTTCTGAAAAAGAATAGCATAGGTGTTCTCGAGTCTATCAAGTAGAATTCATCAACATGAGATTATTCTAAGGCAAAAGACAAATTCAAAAACAATGAAAAGGGAAATGCTATTTTACTTATTGTATATCCAACATCTTCATGGGTTTTTGACTCAAGTGCTTCTCAACACATGGGATCTTCACAAGTTGATTTTTCTTCCTTAGAGCATTCTAACATGTATTCTATCACTTTGGGTGATTACACTCTAATAGAATTTATAAGGAGAGGGTATGTTTAAATGGTTGGAGGAACATTAAATTTTTTTTAAGTGTTTCATAACTTTTAACTAATCTCCTATCAGTGTACCGAATCACTCACATAAGTATGGGTATGAGGGTAGAGTTTTCAAAAGATTAAATCATAATATGAGAGTTACATAATGATTCTATAATCATAGTGGATAATGTAGATCACCAAGCCAAGTTATACACCTTCTCACATTTTTCACCTAATTCTTTATTAATTGCATTTCCAACTCATTCAAATGGATTTATAAAAATATGACATGAGTAGTTTGGCCACCTGAACTATCATTCCCTATCACAACTCAACAAAAATGGCATAGTCATAGGCTTGCCTCAAGTCCAATTCTAAAAATAAATTTGACAAAGGCAAAACATGAAGGGATTCAGAAGCATGTTTATCCTTTTTCCTAGTTTATCTTTTAATAGTGCTAAGTATGTTCTCATCTTTATTGATGATTTCTCAAGGTACACATGGTCCCACTTCTTTAAAAATAAATATGAAGTTTTTGACAAGTTTTGAGACTTTAAACTTATTTCAAAGAAAAAATACAAGAAATACATCAAGGTTATTAGAAATTATAATGGGGATGAGTATGTCAATAACCTATTTGAGCATTTTTAAATAAAAAATGGGATTTTTTTAAACATAAAACTCCATATAATCATTAACAAAATAGAGTTTTAAAATGTAAGAACATCTCCTTGAAATATATGGCAAACTATATGATTCACTATAAGTCATTGGCACCTAAGTATTGGGTCAAAGTCATTAATTTTTATTGTTACATTCAAAATTGGGTGCTTCAGAAAGATTTAAAAGGTATAACTCCTTTTGAATATTGGCACAATAGGAAACCCACAATTAAGTAATTTAAGGTTTTTAGATCTTAGGGTATGGCATGTATAGTAAAGAATAAATGTAAGACTATGGAACCTTAAAGTAATCCTTTCATATTTTTAGGTTATCCATATTATGTCAAAGGATAATACCTTCTTCATCTCAGCACACATGAGTTGTTCATTGATAAAAGTGTTCACTTTCAGGAGAGTCACACAAACTAAATGCTCAACACTTATCCCACCTCATTAGACTCACTTGGATTCAATTCATATAATTTAGATCAACTTTAGCACATTCTCAAGGATGAGGATACTTATTATAATTTTTATAGTGAGATTGGTGATGGGGATTTATCTCCATCTAGATCTAGCCACACTTTAGATTAACCACATGATTTCTTTTCCTCTGACTCAAATCCTTCATGTCCATAGCTGCATGGGTTGGGGATCCTTTAGATGACATGAGGAATAATTTCAAATTCAACCACATGCTTTCTTTTCCTCTGAATCAAATCTTAAAACTTTTTGGGAGGCATCATGCATTCCTAATTTGTATTTTTCATAGAAGTATAACTCCTTAAGTAGGAATCATACTTGGGATATGACACTTATTCGTAAGGGAATAAATATTATTCTATATAGATCGATATATTAGACCATATATGTAGTAGATGGGTCCATTAATAAGATCAAATCATAACATGTTGTAAAAAATAATTAATGGGTTTTTGGCATTAACTACACTAAAACAGTTACACTAGTCAAAAAAATTAACTATGTCAAGCTCAGACTTATTATTTCTATAGTCAATCATTGAGATGTTCATCAGATAGATGTGGAGAGTGTCAAGTTCTCAATAGTGACCTTTAGGAGGATATTTACATGGAGTTCCACTAGGATTTGTTGTGGATTAATCTTTTATGTGAAGACTAGATATATTTATATATAGACTCAAGCATGCCCCTCAAACTTGGTATGCTAAGATGGACTCATTCCTTTTCTCTATATGGTTCACTCAGTTCCATTTAGATCCAAATGTTTATCTCTTATAGTAGGATGATTCACTTTTTATTATTGTTCTATATGTTGATGATATTTTCATCAATGGGAGCACTTCCTCATCCCATTACATTGGTGAAAGAGACTCTTTAGGACATATTTTCCATTATGGACATGGGTGTGTTACATTACTTCCTTGGGATCCATATTTTTCAATTTGACTTGAAAGTCACTATTGCACAACTTTAGTATCCTCTTGATCTACTTGCTTGGTTTCACATGGCTGATTGTAAGCCAACTCAGACTCCCTTTATATCTAGATTGAATCTTGAGGTAGATTATACTTTAGTTGATGATACCTTGTATCAACAACTTATCGATATCATAATCTACTTAAAACATACAAAACCTGACATATCATATGTAGTAAGCTTAGTTTATAAATTAGTACATGAATCCCATGAGCTATACTAGAAAGTAGGTAGGAGTATTTTGTATCACATTATGTGTGCACACATATATTAAATATTTACTATAAAGTTGGACATCGAATTGATTGGTTATATTGACCTGAAAGGATCTAGCAATATTCAAAATCACAAGTGCACTTGAAGTTATAGTTTTTCCATTAGTTCATGTGTGATTAGTTGGTTAACTAAGAATCATAATGATATTAGTTTATTATCTATTGTGACTGAGTATAAGGGGGATATCAAAACTTTCACTAAGTCTATTTGGCTTCAAGGGATTTTCACAAAGTTTGGTATTTAATTTAGATGACCTACCATCATCTACTGTGAAAACCAAAGTACTATTAAGATTTGTAAGAATCTAATCCAACATCAATGAGCCAAATACATATAGATTCACATGAACTTCATCATAGAAATCATTCATGGTGATGTCACTAATCTAATTTATTGCTATATGACAGAGTAGATAATAGACATCTTCACCAAACCTTTTATAGAGAGCAAGTATCTTCACTTGTGAGATCTTTTAGGGTTTTGGATATTCTAGTATCATTTTCTAGAGGGGGATTCTATCTTATTTTTTTATGTCTATTTTTTTTGGGGGGAGATTTTTGCTTCATGTTTTTTCATCTTCTCTACTTTACAAGAGATTGATTTGTACATGGGTATCTCATCAAGCATAGTTGTTGGCAAGTTCATTTTTTACACTACCCACCTAACCTATGCTTATGGGTAGTGATAGAGTAGAGATTATTTATTTTTCCAATATTTATTAATTATGGATTTTTATTCTCTCATTTGGAGTTTTCCTAATTTCATGAAAAATCTTACTTGGGTGTACAATTTGATAGGATGATTAGGAAGTAACTCCATTGACTGACTATTCCAAATATACAAGTTACTATTCTATTATGAGTGTATTTGACCACTTTTTTGGAGGATTTACTTAGAACTCTCATATATATACATCTCACATTTGTGATATTTTATAAATGGATCATTGGATATTCTTCTACATGTTGTAATTAGTTTCATTTTATGATCTCATGTTCTTTCAACAACTTGATGCAAGTTATCCCTTTATTTTTAAAATGATGTATTCATTTGATCTATATACCTTAGTGGACACTCCATCATAAAAAAAGGATAACATAGTGGTCCATCATCCATTAGTTCATAGAGACTATATATTAAAATGTTGAATTGACTATAAAATCAAGAGAGGTGCTATATCAAATTATAAATTAGATATTAAAGTAGTGGAAAAGAGTGAAATAATTGAAGCTTAGGATATAATCAAATTAAAAATTCTAATTTATTAATGGAGTAGCATAAATAAAATTTGATTAAGAATGAAATTATAAGTTAGCATACATATATGAATAACTTTAAAAATAAATCATATAAACTATCAATAAATTTCATCATATGTGAATGAACAAATATGAATAGCTCAACAATTAAAGTACAATGTCTTTTCAATGTTAAAAATAGGAACCCAATTATTTTATTTTATTTTCACATTACAATATAAATTAATATGTGTAAATTGATATTTCTAATTAATTTAGATAATATTTGTCAAATAAACTATTTTTAAACAAAGCAATGGGAAAACATTTATGATATCATAAAAATTCAAAATTTAGTGATAACCTTGAATTTTATCTAAAGTGAATAAAAATCCCTCAACATTTATGAATACATTTTTTTAATTTATAGATTTTCAAACTTATCATTGCAAACTTCCCATAATATTTGATTCATATAAAATAAAATAGATTAAAATTTTCTCACAAAATATTTGTAGTGTGTTCTAATGCCGAATTATTTTATAATATTGTTTACAACATATACTAGTATTTGTATATGGTGGTTGTTTTAATTTTTAAATGGTGAGTGCATCACTAAGGTTGACTCCAAGGAATGGGAACCGGTATTCTCCATAGCTAGGAGATGGAGAGGGAGTTCCAAACCATGCAAGGGGAATATATTGTGGTAAAACCAGAATTTTCATGTTCAATTTAACCATTTTTATAAATTACAATTCATACAATATATTGAGTATTGCATCCACTACTAAGAATGCGACATGAAAAATATGTGTTGATGATGTAACTACATAAATTAAACATTTTATTAAAATAAAGATTTGAGTGTAGTTGAAAGACTATATGGAGATCAAATTAACAGTCATAAATATGAATATTAATAGTCTACTACATAATAAATCTATAAAAATAACTAAAAGACAATAAGGTTTTGTCTAAGAAGTCTATAAGAGGGAGAAAATAGTAATAATCTTTATTATAAGAGGGAGAAAATAGTAACAATCTTTACTAAAAAAATTTCACATAGAAGACTAAAATACAAGACTTGTATTTCAAAAAAAAAACTACTTCCACATTTTTGGTTAGGAAGAAATATAAGTATGCAATTTGAAAACATTAAATTGGTTAAGAGAACCCATCAAAATGTCTTTACACTATAATAAAATTAGGAAAAAAATATCAATTGATTCTAAACATCAATATTTTGAGTAAAGGCTCCTATTGAATCCATGACCATAATATTAATTCCCCTTTAATGATCAATAATTTGAATATAAAAAACCAAATATCTCTTACACTAGCTTCTCAATGTTAACATTTATGAGATTTGTTAACATTGTACTCAGTCAATCTAGACATAACTTGGCATGACAAACACATATCAGTCAAGAGGGTTCTGAAAGGAAACTTATATGTCCCCAATAAAATAAATATTAGATGAGTATTTTTGGCTAAAAGAAAGACAAGATTATGCATAATATAAAAGGGCCCTACATTTAAAATCAAATAATATTATAAGCATAACCCACCACATAAATTCCATAGAGTTGAACAAAAACCTAGATACATATTCATCTTGTAAAAGATGTAAAAATCCAAAACTAAGCCTAAAAATACAAAAAAGAAACCACAATGACAAATAACTCTAATTAGGGTTGCAAAACATTGGATGATTTTGTAAAAAATCAAGAATGGAGAAACTAGAGGATATAGACACCACAAAAATAACTAATATTATTTCTCTTTTCACGATTTGTTTACACAAACAAAAATTGACCCCAAAATAAATCACTAAAAGTTCCTTTTTATTTTTATTTTCTCTGCTTAAATTTAAATTTGTAAAATGTTTATAGTTAATAACAATTTTGACTAAGAAGTAGTAATTTGAAGAAAGCAACCAAATATTGGATCCCTTCATATAAAAAACACTTCATCAATGGTTAAAGTTTTACATTCAATAGTATATAGCACCAATCGATTATAAACACTTCATCAATGGTTAAAGGTTTACATTCAGTAGTATATAGTACCTATCAAAACATTGGTAGTGCTAAGATTATTAAACCAAGATTAATTACAATATTAAAATATAAGTAAATATTATTCAAATGACTAAACATATACTCCATTTATTTAAATGGAAAATATAATACAAATATCCCACGTGAAGAGATGTCTTGATATGTCCCCAAATAAAAGATCACTAATATCTTCACTTGAAAGTGGACATTGGTGATTACATGAATGATAATGGTTGTGTCATCATTTTTCATATATCCAATAATAAACAAAACCTCATAATGCATGATTGTATATATGTATGTATTTGTATATGTATATGTATATGTATATGTATATGTATATGCATATATATGTATGTATGTATATCTATGTACGTATGTGTATGTATATCTATCTATCTATCTGTATGTGTGTGTGTGTGTGTGTGTGTGTGTGTGTGTGTGTGTGTGTGTGTGTGTGTGTGTGTGTGTGTGTGTGTGTGTGTGTGTGTGTGTATGTATATGTGTATATATATGCCTATATGTAGATATGTATGTGTGTGTGTCTGTATATTTTTGTGTGTGTGTGTGTGTGTGTGTGTGTGTGTGTGTGTGTGTGTGTGTGTGTGTGTGTGTGTGTGTGTGTGTGTGTGTCTACCTTTCTTTCTATCTGTCTAACTATCTATTTGTTTATCTATCTATTTGTCTGTCTATCTCTCTATCTCTCTATCTATTTGTCTATCTATCTGACTCTCTCTATGCATGCATACATACATACCTACATATATACATTCTTAAATAAAAAATTAAAGTTAAAGAGATAACTCGAATCATAAGAATTACGAAATAGCATGCAATTTTTTTGCCTCCAAACTATACAATGAAAGAATTAAAATAAACCCATGAAGAAGCCCCATATCATATTTAAATTTAAGCTATGAAATTGTCACCCACACAATCTATGAAGAATAATAAAAGTGCAAAAATGTTTATCGTCTTCCATCGATACGACATATATAAGACCAAAGTTTGATGAGTAAATGTAAAGGCACACTTCTGAATACAAAACTTCTTGCACATTTTTCATATAGTCACTAGAGTGGTTGTTTCTTGAAAAACTCAAGTGAGTGGTGTGGTGCAAAGGTATTGCGATAACTACCTTAGTTTTATTATCAATTTTATAGTGTTAGCAATAGTTCCAAGGCCAGGTAATGGCATTTTGATTCCTACAATGAGTTCAACCTCACCCATTTCTTCTTACTTACTCTATAATGAACCTACAATACAGTGTAAATGACAGACACATAAAAAGTAACCAATCATCCATTTTAGGGTATAATACACTAGTTTAATGAATTTACTACCTATTAAAAAATGCATGTGGAATATCCTTGGCACTTGCGATAAAGGTTTGGACATTAATTGTATATGTGGACATGTGGATGGTATTAAAAGCTATCAATGTCAATAGTTTACAAAGCAATTTTTAATGGTAGGAGTATGAGTATAATTTTTGCAAACAACATATTAAGTATTCTTAAAATATTAGGATATAAACATTATATAAACATGAATAAATATAATATTTTTCAATAAGATATAAAGGTATGGACGGCCCTATGCGGCCTCCTTCTCTAGAAGCGACCTATGCTTAAAATTTCTTTTATATTTACATGAGATAATTGTAATTCGATATTATCTACCGTGAATTGTCCATCATTGTTCTTATTATTTACTACTATATTTTGAACCCACGTTTTCTCTGATAAAAAATCTAAACTATATATCCTAAACAGCTACCTTACTATATAATCTTTTGTATTATATTTTCATAATAATTATTATTTAAAAATGTTCCCATAATAAAATTTAGGTGATGAACTTTATAAAAAGTTAAATGGAAACATTCTGTCAAAACATGCGATTGATTAAGCATTCCTATAGTTCCTGCTTCAATTTCAATAATATCAATAGTTGAAAACTTTACACCATTAACAATTACACAAATGCTAGTGAAGACGAGATATTATCTGCGTGGTTAAGATACGTGAACAACGTAGATTCGTAGAAACTTCGGATTGTTTGCAGTTGGCAAAACAAGATGTGAAACAGAACTGTCGCTGTCATGGACCATGGATGTCTGGTTCATGATTACGATCAACCTCAATTATCAAGAGACCCCTGAATTTGCGGTGCAGCAGGCTCTACCGTCACTTCCAACATTTGCACAACTTGAACCATGCTTGGCCTAACATTTTCATCTTCTTGAATGCATAACAGGCTTACCATAACGCATCTTCTCACCTCTTCAACGTCTGCGTCGTTTGATATCTTCTCGTCTACAATATCCATTAAATTTGCCCTATGAATTTGAGTTGCAGCCCATGAAGGAAAATAATACCTGCTAGATTCATGCGCACTCAGGTCCAGGTTTCTTCGCCCTGATATTATCTCCAGCAGCGTCATGCCGAAACTGTATACCTCCACTTTGGAAGTAATGTGAAGGCCAGAGAGCCATTCTGGGGCTAAATATCGTTCGAGTTCCTCTGGTTGTCGTCAGTACACGGCTGAAATCCCTTCCCACCAGCTTTGCCAGGCCAAAATCAGCCACCTTTGCACAGAAGTCGCCGTCCAAGAGAATGTTTTCTGGCTTAATATCGCAGTGAATAATGGAATCTATGCATTCCTCGTACAGATAAAGTAATCCTCGAGCAGTGCCCATTGCTATATTAAATCTTGTCTTCCAGTCCAACACCTTTTCTGTTTCTTCCGACTCATAGAATAGGAAGGAATTTAGAAAGCCGTTGGGCATGTACTCATAAACCAGTAACCTTCGAGATCCATCTGCGCAGATCCCCTCAGGCGCACCAAATTCACATGTTGTATGTTTCCAATGGTACTTATTTCTGCATGATATTGCTCTTCCCCTTTCCCTGAACCCTCTAATTTTTTAACAGCCACAAGTGTATTATCTGGTAGGGTTTCTTTGAACACTGAAACGAATGCTCCCTTCCCCAACTTATGACTGAATTTTGTGGTTGCAATTTGCAACTCTCTGTAAGTGAAAATTCTCAGAAAATTTGGCACATCATCATCTCTGCTTTGGTTAAGCCGTCTTCCATGTGCCCAACTTATGAACAGCGTCAAAAGTAGAGCCAAAACTGCAGCCAGAGCAACAAACACAGGAAGCACAATAATAAAGGCAGGGGTTTTACTTCTTACCTTGGACTACGACTCTGCCAAATCAGATGCAGCTAACCTAACGAACAACGTTGGGCCTCCAGATGAATGGTGTAGTTTTAACAGATCTCCAAACCACAATTGACAACTGAGATGACTAGAAATAATGATCGCAAAGGCAGAGCAGGAGCAATTTCTGAGACATGCAGTCCGGCATCCTTCCTTTGTTTGCACTTTGGCATATGAAAGGGCTTGTCCGTCCGGCAAGGATTTGTCAGTCACTTCCAGAAAATCGTCGGTGGTGCCGTTTTTGGCAGAGCATTGCAATGGGCTACGCCTAACACAACCGCTAGACCACTCTTGGGATTCCCAGGCGATATTGTCTCTGGGCCTGAATCGCTTAAGACAGCTGCAAAACTGTAAATTTTGGCTGTTGCATGATCCATGCTTCCCACACAGATCATACACACGGCATTGATATCCGGGTTCCGACCAAACGAGGCTCCATTTACTGATATCCCTCAAAAAAGAAGTTCTCAATTCGCCATTCTTGTGCAAAACGGTCATCGGCTTAATCATTTGAATTTTCGGTTGAACTCTATACGTGAAGTACGTTTTTGAAGGGGAAATCTTCACAAAGGACTTCTCAATCCCAAACGGATTCTTCATCTCTGGCAAATTGATGAAACTGTCACCAGACCACTCTCCACTGGACCAATAGTTTACAGTGTTGTTATAGAAGAGAAAAAACTGAGTCATTCCAGGGGATGGATCCATTCCAAAAGAGAAAATTCCAGCCGCAGGATCCACAGAACTCTTCCAGGAAGTAAGCCTCATGCCTTTCACATCCTCATCGTGGGCAACCATGTATCTCCTGGATATCTAAAACACTCCCAAACAACATTAGAACTGTTGTCGAAACCTAACATAATGAAATTACCAGATTCTAATATCAATGCACCGACCGCTTTGAAACTGTTATCCGATGACCAGATTGATCGTCCTTGTAAATCAAATAGTCTGAGATGACCATTTAGGGAAAATTTCAGAACGCCGGGTACGTTTTTGAGAGAAGTCTCTCTGTTAGCCACCCAAACAACCGTCTTCTCGGAGATTTGAGCAAACCAGATGCCAATGTACCAATTACTGGTTCCGTTAGGGTTGAAAAATCCCAACGTGAACGTGCCATCCTTTGAAATTATTCTCTGATTTCCTGCAAGGGAAGCCCCCAACGGAAGGGTCTCTCTCCCTACACCTGACAACGATTGACATTCATTCAGTAGAATAATCATGGCAAATGCAAAGAGAAAATATTTACAACAAGTTTTGGCCCTCGTTCCCATTTCCAAGTTCGTCACGTCCCTAATAAGTGGATAAAATACTGATGACTTTAAATTTAGCCAAGCCCAGTTGCGACTTTAAATAGGCTACCAAAGAGCGTAGACAACTAGAAACTTGCGTTTGGAAATGCGTGTACCGTCCCCATTCCTCAAGCGGATTCAAGTCGTACTTTTCATTATGGACCGAACTGCAGGGAGTTCCTAAATTTTCACCTTTATTATTGCGGAGTATTTCTAGGGGTATTTGTAATAAAAGTGGTCTTCTGATATGAAAATTTTAAGTGTGAATTGCAAATTTTTTAAGGAGATAGTGGGACTCCTAAATATTCGTAATGAGAATGTATAAAAAAATATAAGTGTATGTTACGATATTTTAGGAGATGATAGTTGAAATTGTTTTCTCCTATTCTTGTTCTTTTTTAATAGATTTGTTCACACTTTCTCCTTTAAAATTTATTTTCTCTTTACTTTTATTTTTAAGAAAATATATATATATATTTTTTATTTCTATGTTTTTTATTTTATTTTTTGTTTTTTAAATCCATAACAATTATTTGTGTATTAAAAATGGGAATATATATATATATTTTTAATGACAGCTTTATCTAAAAAATATTATTTATGTCATGTATAAAAATTTAAAATATGATTGAAATATAAAACATCGAGATTATAGTGACTTAATCTCTTAATTATTATTTTGTTTTATAATAGAATTTTGTTATTGTAGTCATATGACCCATGGGTTTGTGAGTTTGATTGGTTTGGTTATGAATATGGTTTCTTATTTTCTTATTTTGTTTCTCTTGGTCAATTGGTGTTTTACCTTCATAGTTTTGATTTTGGTCAAGTGATTTAATGTGAGGATAGTCTTGAATTCTCACATAATCAAATTTATCATTAGTTATTTATATTTATATCAATTTTTTATTCATTGCATTCTCTTTTATTTATTTGAAACAAAAAATTAGATTTGGATCATTGACATTTATACTTGATTTTGTTTGCATTGAGTTTTTTTTCAAACTTAGATTTTTTAATGATGTGTTGTCAACATACAAAATATTTTTTGACTTCAGTATTATTGTTGTCACTAAACTTGCATACTTATCAGATTATGCTTTTATTTTGAAATATGAATGTTAAAGAATGCACATATTTGGCATATGATATGTGCCTTAGTTAACTGCTAGATTCTAAAAATGCTAATTTTGGAATTTGAGGAAAGTGCAACCCTAAACATAATGAAAATCAAATGGGTTCCTCCCTGATCTAAATGAATACTAACGTAGCCTAGAGGTTTACTATGGATATTAGTGATATCGAGAATAATATTTGTATTAGGTATACGTCTTGGTCGAATCCAATAGAATTTAATAAATTATTAAGGTGAGTAATATTTAAGTAACATTATTTAAGGATTATATTGAATAAAATTATGTGAGTGTTATGTTAAATAATGGGGTTTAAATATATATATTTTTTTAAATTGATTTGAATCACTTATAGATACTAGGTGTGAAGATCTAATTATTATCACTATTGTGCTAAAATTGCAATTCTGAATGACATTATGTAATAACATATAATCTAGACCAAAATCATTTAAATGCTCTAATTTATCTGTACACATCATGTGTACATGCCTATTTTTGCTCATATATCCCTAATTAGGGAAATGCATTTTATTTAATCATTAATTTCTTATAATTCACTTTGCATCAAGTTTGTAACCAAGAAAATTGTCATTATGGACCATTTAAATTCTCTAATTCATTTGCACACGTCACGTGTAAGTGTCTATTTGTGCCTATGTATCCATGAATGTGTAAATACATGCTTTGAAATTTTTATCTTCCTTTGATTCAACTCTAATTAAATTGAAACCAAAAAAATTAATATTTTTGATAAGTTTGATTAAACATGCAGACAATTTCCAAGAATTATAAAATACTAATTAAAGTAATTAAGTAAATCAAATTGGATTAATATCTCAAGTTGGAAATCCATGAAAAGCTATTGAATATCTATTATTGGAAATTTATAATTCAAAATATCTGGGCCATGACATCATCGAAAGGGTGTCAAGCACTAGGCATTAATGGAGATTAATATCATTTTTATGTCCATCCATGCCTTATTAATGTTCCCTTATTTCCAAAAAAATAATTTCTTTGTCCTCAAAAATTAAATTAATCCTTGGCCACACATGTTGCACCTTTATTATCTCATCTTTACTAGACATGTCAACTTATGAGTAATATTTTCATCATATCCACTAACCTCCAAATCTTATATTCATTATAAACATGTCTTATAGGTATTTAAAAACTTTTCCATGCACTTGGATTCATCCTTAAGCCATGACAAGACATCCCTAATCAATTTCTCACTTCTGCTTGGTTTTCTCACTATCCACACCATTAGGTCTGTTAGTAATAGATCAACTTGTATATATAGTTTATCATACCTAAAAGCTATAATATGCTCAAAATACACCATGGAAATAATATAAAAGTCTCAATATTCAATCTTCATTTATTTAGCAATTTTGACTACTATATCAAATTTTTTAGAAATAAGACCTTTCTTGTAGGGTCCACTCACTCACCTGAAAAACCAATCGCATTTAGAGGTACCTAGGAAAGTTGAATACATGCATAAATAACTTAACTAGCCATCTCAATCCATTATGATAACTTTTGAAAAATATATTTTACATCAGTTCACTAGTATGGTTTTAAAGAGGGTTAAAACTATTTCTAGTGTTAATGATTATTCATAAAAGATGGACCCTAATTTCCAAAACTAATGCTTGAATATCTTAGGTAGGACCCTTCCCCATCTCTCCTCAATATATCAGGTTCCCATGCATAGGTTTCACATCAAAATTAACACTTGAAAGTCTTTATTGGGTTAAGAATCCTCCATTCTATGCACTTGATAGACCTTAAAACACTTTTTATTGCCTTAAACTTCAAATTTTAAATTGAAACTTGGTCAAAATACTTGAAACAATATGACATACCTATATCAATGCACACATACTCGTACTTTCCTTGGAAACTAGTCTTGATACCCCATCTGGCCATCATCTCTCTCTTTTTTCACTAGGCCTTTGACTTGTAAGTCAGAATAAGACTTTAAGCTAACCTTATAACTACTATCAAAGCTCTTAACACCTCATGTACAAACTTAAAAAACCTATCTCATGCTAAAACAATATCAATTATTCCTTTGAGATTTGTTAGAACCTCTTTGTAGCTTGATGGAGCATCTTCAGAGCTACTTACACAAATCTTCAGAGCTTGACTAAGAATCTTTGTATCTCATTATGTTCTATGCCTCTTTATACACAATATTATGCATCCTATTCTCATACCTTCTAAATACTCCCAAAGCCTCAAACACTTGACAACTTACCTTGATTATCCCTCACTAGAGCAACACCAATCTTGACACAAGCCTTCAAACAACAAAGACAACATTGAGCAAAAACGTTGACCATTGATCATCTTTGACAACCTCATGCTGATGCCTCAACTATTTTTGCTTACTTGGACATCAACCTTCAGTCATACATACCTTAAAGACCACTCACCATGCATCTTTATTAGATGCATCTTAGACATTAATGATAAAATACTTTGACATTAATGGCATGAGATTCACATCAATGATAACATTATTTCAACAAACTCCTCCTTTGTCATTGATGGAAAAATACATTACAGTCTGGTCAATATTTTCTCTGCCAAACTAATATTTCTCCTCAAAGATATTATTTCAAGGGAAAAATCTAGTCCTTCATGCTAGAGAAAATATCACTCATGTCATGTCCATATGTCATTGTAGATGTTCTTATTTCATCAATCTATCTCCTTCATGTTTCTCAAGACACCATGGTATAGATATCATCATGACATCTTCCTTACATCATTATATCAACTATGTCTATGATTACATGCTTCACTATAATAAAAGTTTTCCATAACTTGTCTTCTTTATGATATGCAAACTAAAAATATACAACATGTGCCTTGTTCCTCTTATGACCTTAAGGTTAAATTTATGCATATAGAACACTCAATGCTTTCTCATAACTAGCTCAAAATTTAGAATCAATATTACACATAGACCATCTTTTAACATACTAAAAAACCACACTTCCAGCTTAGACTCACAAATCTTCAACATGTCTTCTTACCTTCTTGACATAAAACACCTATCAAATCTTAATAAGCATCCACCACGCTTCCACTTAATGATGAGTGTCTTCATGAAGCCTAATGGAGTCACCCCTTCCATAGGGAACTAAAAAAACATAAATTCAGGAGATTACCAAATCTCCATACTCTCACAAGATAGAATATTCTTAAACATTCTTCTAAGCTTGACTATCAACTCAGGCTTGACCTTTGACTTGGCCTTTTCATCATCTAAATTGTCATCCTTGTTTTTTTCTTTGATTTCCTTTTCAACACATGTAGATAACAAGTGTTCTTGAAATTCCTTCACTTTTGATCCTTTCTATATCTTAGCAAACATCCCACCTTGGTTTATTATTTGATCATGACTCACCTTATCATCCTTCTTCTTCTCTATCTGAGCTACTACCAAATATTCTTGGCATTCTACCCTAGCAATTAGTTCACCTTGATCCATAGGCCAATCATGAATAGTTCTCACCTTATTTGGTCTCTATACCATGATTTGTCTCTTAGGAGCTTCTAACATCTTGTTGTGACTTGAGAACTTATTCAATCCAATCTTACAAAATATTGTAATATTACAAACACATTGACACTCATAAAAAATTACCTTACTATTATTGTACATACCTCTTTATTGATGTGGTATGTGATCTCTTCTTGGCCAATTACATCCTTTACCATAGTCCCATGAAAACTCATTATTGGGTGGCATCCTTCTATAGTCATTTGTTTTATGTCCATATTGATAATATACAAAAGATTGACCATTGAAAGCATTAAAATACCTCATGGCATTAGGTTATATAATAGAATTTGTTTTCATTTTGAGGTTGACATTCTTGTTCATATTATCATTCTCCTTGTTCACCTTTTGATCTACTTTGAAATCAAGACCTACATTATGATTGGTAGATTTCTAGCCACTTAACGTGTCATGTAGAGCCTTAGTGATATTTTCAAACTTCTCATAGGTCTTCATCTTACTCATTTTGCTTACAAGTTGTTCATGGTAAACCTTTAAATAATCTAACTTTGTCTTTAACTGGTCATACTCAGCTTCCTCTGATCTAAACCTTGCATTGACATCCTCTAGTTGATTCCTAAGATCCTTGAAATTATTTTTTTGATGCTTCAAATCATCAAGGGCACTTATGATCTTAGCTTCAAGGTATACATCAGCGTATACTTATTTATTTTCATAGTATATTATTCAAAATTCATGTTGTCTTCTTATTGTTGATCACAAGGTATATGTGCTTCTTAGGATCACCTTTAAGCTATTAGACTTTTCTTCAAAAGAATCACACTCTGATACAAATTATTAAAATCACATTCACTAAGAGGGGGGTTGAATCAGTGTCCTTAATAGTATTTTAGTTTTAATTCATAATTCATTCATTACCATTCATCAAGTAATATAAACCTAATGTACATAAGCATGAAGAAAGCATTAATCAACCAAAGCAATGCATACATAATCATAACACATCATATAAGTGGGAAATCCTCATGGGGAATAAAACCCGCTAAAATAAAACTTGGACAAACATTATTATAAATTAATGAATCAATATTTAGCTAAGCACCAACCCCTAATTCACCAAGCACCGACTTGGATTTAGCAAGTACCAACTTGTTAGGAGGCACTAACCCCCTTGTTGATCAAGAACTTGCTTAATCAACACTTATGATGACTTAGAAACCACTCAGACATCAATGATTTGTCCACCTTTTAATTGATTCTTATAAACACCCAATAATGGTCTTCCTCTGCTCTATTTCTTTCTTCTACTCTCTATGACATTAATGTCATACTCTATCTTATATCCACTCTCTCTACACATCAACTACCTCATCATGGCCTAATCAACATATTTAGGTATTTAATACACCTATAGTCATCTATGACAAACTCATAGACTTATACTCTAATCCTCTCCTCATGAATTTTCTATTAATCACAATCTACCCTCATAGTCTACTCCTTGACACTCACAATAACATTTAAAACTACCTTTCACTCAAGTAAGTTTGTCATTTCCTAATAAGCCCTCTATCACCTTGATTAATTTATATAGGCACTAATTTTCATATGTATACCTCCTAATACATATTCATGGCAACCTTTTATGGTCCACATAACCTTCTCCTATTCCTCTTTGTGCTTTTTTACTTGCTTGCACACATACTTCACTAAGTCAAACAAATAGGCCTAAAACTACCAGGTACTTATAGTAGTCTCTTTCTCTCATACACCTTGGCTATACATATACCTTTGCACACTTAGATTACCATTTCAATAGGTCATATAACATATTTAAAATATGAATCAAATAATACATTAGGTCATCCATAATTGAATAGGCTACATTCTTTCTTTAGGTTTCATGGAGACCTTTTATGCCTTATTGGAAACACGTTACACTTGGATCTTCTTGGAGATATTAAAAACTCCAAATACACCAAGAAAATATGATATATTAATCAAATATAACTTATCCACCTTCACTTTAGGTCCAAAATGCCATTTAAGTCTAGCCACCACTTGAACCTTTTCCCAAAACATTGTTCAAAACCATGGAAATATATATATATATATATATATATATATATATGACCTCAGGTTCATCACAAACTTCATTAGATGATTTAAATCAATTTATATAGGCTAAAACTCTTCTCTACAAGATTCCCACTATAAACTACCAACTGGCTTCAAAACACAATCAAGGAACATGAACTTATGAAAACTTATTGAACATACTCAAGAGATTTCAATGCATGACCATGATCTTATAAAATACTTAGAAAAAAATAAATTAAATATATCATAAAATATAATGGAAAATATTGGTCTTGCATACCAATATTTTTTATTTCTCTCTCACAAACTTCACTCAGCGAGACAAGCCATTTTAGATTCAATATCCCAACCTATTACACTAAGCCATTTTCGATTCAATGTTCCAACCTATTACACTAACTATAAAACATTATAAAAATTATTCATATGTCATATATGTATCAATTAACATAAAAATATTCATTATAAAATTTAATTCATGAGATAAGGCTTCAAGCTTATCATTGCAACTTGTTTACCAAAACCTGCCAATTCACCTTAAAGACTAGTCATGGTGATTCTAAATTTCAACACCTATGTAGACACATTAAAAATATTATGAAGAATGTGAATGATATTATATTATCATTACATCATTCTCATATAGGTGGATAAAAATTTTATATGGAAATATTGGCCTTGCAAACCAATCTCACAACCTTGAATCTTCACTATCTCATCCTCACTAGACAAGTCAAATTTTGAGCAACATTTTCATCATATGCACTGACCTCCAAATATTTTATTCATAATGAAAATGATTACATGTCTTAAAAAACTTATCCATGCTCTTTTATTCATCCCTAATATATCATAACACATCCCTAATCAACTTCTCACATATGCCTATTTTTTTCACTTCTGCATCATTAGGTCTATTAGCAATGGGTAAACTTGTATGAATGGTTTAGAATACTTGAAAGCTATACTATAATATAAAAAAAAAACATGGAAATAATATAAAATTATCAATATTAAACCTTCATTCATTAATTAATTTTGATGCGATCAACTCTAATTGCTATACCAAATTTATGAGAAACAATGCCTTTTTTGTAGGGTCCACTCACTCACATGACAAACCAATCACACCTAGAGGTTCCTAGGGAAGTTGAGTACATGATCCAATAACTTAAATAGCCATGTAAAACAATTTTTATCACTTTATAATAATATCTTTCACATCAGGTCACTATTAGGGTTTTATAGAGGGTTGACATTGTTTCTAGTGTTAAAAATTGTTCATAAAAGATTACCCCTTATTTCCAAAACTAATGCCTAAATATAATATCTAGGACCCTTACCAATCTCTCCTCAATATCTCAAGTTTCCATGTAGAGTTTTTTACGTGCTAATGAATACTTGAAAGTCCTTATTGGGTTGAGATCCCTCCATTATATGCTTTCAAGATACCTCAAAACACTTTTTATTGCCTTAACCTTCAAATTTTGACCTAAAACTTGGTAAAAATACTTGAAATAACATTACATACCTCTATCAATTCACACATACTCACACTTTCCTTGGAAACTAATCATAATACCACATCTGGCTACCATCTCTCTCTTTGCTCTCTAGGCCTTTGACTTTTAAGTCATAATAGGTCTTTAATATAACCTTATAACCATTGTTAAATATCTTAAAATATCATGTACACATTAAAAAATACTCTCTGATGATAAAACACTACCAAGTATTCTTCAGAGCTACAACAAAACATATTTACAGCTCAATGGAGCATATTTGGAGTTATTTATGTAGATATTTGGAGCTAGACTATGGATATTCATAGCTCAGTATGTTATATGCCACTTTATGCACAATACTAGGCATCATATTCTCATACCTTATCAATACACCACAAGGCTCAAATACTTGACAACTTACCTTGATTATCCTTCACTAGAGAAACAGCGGTCTTGACACAAGCCTTTCAACAATAAAGACAACACTAAGAAACAACCTTAACCATTGATCATATTTGACCATCTCATGTTGATGCCTCAACTATCCTTGCTTACTAAGACATCAACCTTCACTCATGTGCATGTAAAATACCACTCACCATGCACCTTTACAAGATTCATATTAGACATCAAAGACAACATACTTTGACATTAATGACATAAAATTGACATCAATGATAACAATATGCAAACAAGACCTAGCCACTAATCTTATTATTTTATGATTTACCATTATGTGCATTGTTCATTTGAAATAGATGCATTCCTACATTGCTTGGTTTTTCTTACGCTCTCACCTTTTTGTGAGATCGTTCTCATTTTAGGCCTTAATGTAGTGGATACTATGAA
This sequence comes from Torreya grandis, assembly GCA_037957365.1. Lineage (NCBI taxonomy): Eukaryota > Viridiplantae > Streptophyta > Pinopsida > Cupressales > Taxaceae > Torreya > Torreya grandis. Next base: position 1,903,340 of record JARHVA010002155.1, read on the forward strand.
TTACCAATTTAGTTCATTTGTGACTAGTCGTCTCTTACCTTTTCATATGTTTTTATCCTAAATCATATTCTCACGCATCTGTGACATATTTACATTGGCATATTCATAATTATGAACATCATCCCTCTCTTTTTATACACCATTCCCATTTTCCTCTACATGTCAATCATGTTTTTTTATATCATCAATTTGACTCTATCCCATTATATTGGAAAAAATACATTTTGCCTAAAGTTTGTATTGGACCTTGTGTCCATGGAACTATGTAGGCAACATCCACTTGCCTAGTTCATCTATAGTTAGCTCGACTACCCCTTCTTTTTCATTTAATCTCCCTATTATATTTATTTTGTGTTGTTGTTTACAATAGTCTAGTGGAAACCTTGTATCCATCATCCTTGTGTTGTTGTACTAGTGTTTTTACTACTTATCTTAGGGGTAACCTTATCTCCAAGAGTAACACCTCTATTACACATACCTTATTTGTACTAACATTGTGATTAACCATTATTTTTTTAATTGATATTTGTTTAGATTCATAGACATGCTTGATGATTGATTGATTACTTTATCTTACTATTTTGTGTTTTATGTGTTTTGCTTATTAGGCTGTTAACTTATTTTTAATGTTATGTTTGAATAAATTTTATAAACCTTTCAATTTTGTCCTTAACTTGGGATTAAAATGTTTACATTTGTATTTAAATTTTTTTATTGCTTGTTGATTTTTTTGTACATTCCTATTCTTGCTTAAGTCTTGATGATTCATATCTTGATTTTGATTTTCTTACATTTTATATTTACCACCTCTTTTTGTATTTTTATTTATTTCATTCAACCGTAAACGCTTTGAACTTTAGTTTTGGTATTTTTTATCATTATCTTTAGTTGTAAATATTCACCTTTGAAATGGTCCATTCAGAATCAAAATATAATGTTATTATAGGTTATTCATACTTATGATGCATAGTTTCATTTTCCAAAGTAAAAACCAAGTTATCCAAGTCCAAAAGTCAATGTGGTGCCAAAAAACATATCTAAGTTCACTATCCCCCATATCCAGGATAGAGCTAGAATATCATAAGTACAATGGAGGCCAAGCATTGCAAACAAATAAGAATCTCTATGTAGGACATGCATCTCCTAACATACATATTGAGTCATATTGGTCATTTATATGATAGGTTTAGGGCATGAATCTCCTAAACTATCCTCTATAATATAGTCATACATGAAAAACAACAAAGATAAATCAACATCCACATGCTAACTAAGGACGTGCATTTCCTAACACTAACATATTCCATCATATCATAATAAGAGAAAAAAATATCATGTAACACCAATAATATTAACAATCCATGTATAAGTAGTTATGGGACAAACAATGAATGTCATATATGTCTCAAAATCATGTTTTATACATCGCGATAATATCTATACATCTCATCTACAATATAGAGCTAAAAAATAGATTTGATGTGGGTCATTCCTTGGGTGACTTTACTAAAAGCTCTTGATTATACTTGATGTTGGCGATGGTGGTGGATGTGGTGGTGGTGGATCCATTATGAAGCTAACTATACCACTAAATGCTCTAACTCTATAGTATCCCTAGACCTAGAGGTCCTACTAGTTTATTATGATCTAGAGTAGTATTTGATGGATGAAGCTCTTCTCTCTATAGGGACTATTACCTCATATAACATGAAATAAAAAGTTATCTCATCCTTAGTGCATATGACATTATCCTTCACATGTAAGGAATCATCTTTGGCCATAATCATATCAGTCAAGTCTTAGGATGAAACTATGACTATAGAAGATTATTGAGCCTCATCTAGATTTCTAATTAGCCTCTCTACTTAAGTGACTAGCCACTCTCGATTACCCTAAGCTTTGTCTCACTCCCTAATCACTATCACTAGTTTTATGTCTTGCATGGCCAACTATGATTGTATACTTATCAACTAGGCAATATGTCCTCTCAATTTGGTGATATTGACATCCCTATACATAATAAATTCTTGTAAAAGGGTAGTCTCACCCTATGCAGTGGCTAAATTTACACATAATCTAGTTATATCATTCTATAGGCCTAAAATCTCTTATAATTAGGTATTATTCTCATGTTGTAGCCTGTCAATCAAAGCCTAGTCCTATGTGGACCAACTTATGTTGAACATCCCTATATCTATTATAATTATACTTATCTCTATGCTATAGGTCCCAACCTCTCTTATATTTGTCCCAGGGCTTGTGTCACCACTTATTGCCTCAACAATCTCTATATCCACTAGTGGGCCCTATGACACTTGAGCATGAACAACCTATAATGGGATAGCCTATGGTATTACTATCTAAACCAAAACCTATACCTATATTATAGTAGAACCTCCATCTGTCCTCTATCAAACCCATCTATGATGTAGGTTTGGATATTAAGGTTGCAATCTAGTTAACTGAATAGGTCAAACACTAGCCCACCATGCTCCATATGCATTAGTCATGCTAGAATATACTACCCCACCTACGTAATCCCATAGTATATGATAAACTCTTCCAAAATCCATAACAGCCTAGTCCTAGGACACTGGTAATCCCCACTCTCTGGTCTCATAGGTCACATGGGCAAGGAAGTGTGGACCCTCAAGAATATACTACTACAAACTGAATTATCTCTTAACTTAGTTTGATCTTTATCACTTTACAATAAAGTTATGGAAACCTATGATATATCAAGGTGTAAGAATGAATCCAATGACAAATAGGTCATCAATCTAGTAAAATTGTGTCACCAAGTATGGATGTTAGATAAAATCACCATCAACCATGTCATATACGGCTCATCGATAAAAATGTAGGTCCCTTAGGTGGAATCATAGGCTTGGGCTTGTGAGATACCAACCAAATGACATAGGATCCTCAAGTCATCTCTATAATCTCAACCCCATTAGATGCTCAAAATATATATGTTCCCACACTTAGACCTGAGGCAATGTATCATGCCTAATACTATGCCTTCTATGATATGCTATCATTTGTAAGTTTCAATAGAGCTAGACCAAAATGATAGGCCCTCATGCAAATAATGCATGGTGATCATACATATATTGTATAACCCCAATCAGTTCAATATAGAAGAACCATCTACTCTTGTCCTACAATAGAAGGCGCCACTAACAAGAGCCATCAAAATCACAACCTTTGGGGGAACTTTCCCCTGCATTGGTACTGGTGCCACTACTAGAGGCCCTATCACTAATACTCCTATGCCAAGGTCTAGAGGCCAATATATGTCCTCCAATTCATCTATGTCTATCATCCCATCCATTACCATAATGTTGGTCACCCCAAACAAGTCTTCTAGCATTGTTAATGAGCCTACTAACCTCCAGGTGATCCTCTAGACCTAGATAATCACTTTTAATATCATGTGGACATCCTCCAAGTTCATTATAACATCCCCATTTCATAAATTAAATGTCTATATCTTAAATTACCAATTCTCTATAACCATTGATAGATAAGCTTGATCCATATGAATCATTAAAACCTGCACCATGTGATATAGCTTTATTACCTTTAGTAGTCCCATGAGCTCCTTTGTCCATATACCCTATCATCGTGGCACTTGAGATCATCTCTCACATACTGTAATGACCGTAACTCTCTCTTATAGGTAACCACATAAGGAACCAAGTCAGTCATTTCTTCATTTTTCTTCTAATTAATTAATCTACCTAATTTCATCTAATCTCAATCCTAGAATACTATTCTTTTGGCCCTATTTTCTGTTCTTCTACATTTTTTGGTCTTCTTGGTGACCTCACCATTTTCTCAGCCATCTCACCATTTAGGAGAATGACCTCATCATTTTATTAATGATCTCACTATTTAGTAGATTGACCCCATCATTTTTATTGACTAGTTTATGAATTCTCCAATCTAGAGGTCATTCTCGTTGTTTTGTAGGGTGACCTTGCTATACTTAGTGATTTTTCCATTTCACTTGACAACCGTACTATTTGATTTATGTTTTTATTCAAAATTGGGGAGGTTAATGAATCAGCCATGACCTTACTATTTTGGCCTACCACCCTGCTAAAGAGCCCATCATCCCACCATTTTTGATGGTGACACCACCATTTTCATTAGTGACCTCATCATTTTAAAAATTCCATAAAAATCAAGATCACCTAAATTCCTACTTCTACCTAGTAATAAATTCATTAAGTATGAAATTAAAAAACTCAAAAAGGTGCCTACCAATGATACACTCCTTGGATGTCACTGATACTCTCGTATGCGCTCCCCAAGGTGTCAATGGTATGGGATATTAGACATTAGACTCAAATCTCTCACACACAACTGTTAGAGCTTTGTCTTACAATAGTGGAGGGTGAAAAGAATGATTTTCATCCCTGTAGGGGTAAACTTATAGTTTAATTTCAAAAATTCCTCCCAAAGCCTATTGTTTAGTCATTTATCTTTGTAGGATACTCATTCTCGCCCCGTTTAACCATTTTTCAAATTGGTTTATTCTTATTGATCCATTTTTTGGCGGCATTTATTGAATTACATGATTATTTTTCTTCTAACAAAGGGCCAACCCATCAAAATATTCACTTTTTCTATCCTCCCATTAAGAGGGCATCATAGGTCATCCAAATGTTGTTTAGGAAATTTTCGTAACCTCGTTTCTCTATGACTCATGCAAAATTTATTGAAAAACATGAATGAATTTATTTCCTCTAATTATGGTCATTCTAAGGGAATTTTTTAATCTTTGATTTTTTTTTTCTTTGACCTAACGTCTCACCACACTTTTTCAAATAGGGGAAAAATATAGACATCTAATTCTTATCATTATTATGTTAAAATTGTAAATCTAAATGACATTGTGCAACAATGCATAATCTGAAGCAAAATTGTTGAAATGCTCTAATTTATCGACACATCATGTGTAATTACCAATTTACAATCATGTATCCCATAGTAGGGCAATGCATTTTATAAATATCATTACTTTCTTCTAATTCACTTCACGTCAAGTTTGTGACCAAGTAAATTATCATTATAGACCATTTAAATGCTCTAATTCAGTTGAACACATCATGTGCAAGTGTTGATTTGTGCCTATGTATCTCTAAATGAGGAAATGCATCATTCACAACTATTATCTTCCTTTGATTCAACTTTAGTCAAATTACAACCAAGCAAATTAAAGTTTTTGACCATTTTGATTAAACATGTAGTCAATTTCTAAGATTTGAAAAATACTAAGTAAAGTCATTAAGGAAATCAAATCATATTAATAGTGTAAGTTTAAAATCCATGAAAATTTATTCAGTATTTATTATTAGAAATTCATTATTCAAAATATCTAGGCCATGACATCATCAAAAGGATGTCAAGCACCAAACATTAATGGAGATAAATATCAGGTTTAAGGCCATCCATGCCTTATTAATGATCCCTTATTTCCAAAATATTAATTACTTTGTCTTCCAAAATTGAATTAATCCTTGGGCACAAATCTTGATCTCAATATGGACGGCCATAGTTGGTTCTCAATATTTCTAGAAAATTATAAATACATGAGCCACCATAGACAAAAAGATAAGTATTTTAGTGCAAACAACCTATGCAAAAATATTGGTAGAAATATTTTCACTAATTCCTCCAAATTGACCAATCAAGGAGCCAAAGCCATTGGTGCTAGAAGAGATGACAAAGGCACTTTCCCAAATGCATTTACAAAGGCTTGGAGCACCAAATCTAGGCACAATCTTGCTTATGGACCATCTTTGAAGGATAACCACATTGTGAGGGTATTGTTTGCCTTGATTTCCTTATTATTTTCTTGATTTCATTAACACCACCCCTGGAGGGAGTGGCCTTAGCATGTTAGGTTATTTATGCTTATTATTAGTTTTCCTTACTAACACATGAACTAACATGATTTGTAATCTTACTCTACATTAGGAAAGTAAATACAAATAACCTTGGGAATTTATGATACTTTTAACTTGGTTAGGAAGCTAACATATTTTGAGGAAATACAAGTTGCATTAGAACATAATTCAAATTAGGGTTTGACTATGGAATATGATTTTTTTTTTAAATTAATTAATTAATTTATTTATTGTGGTAATCAATTTTTGGTATGGACATTGTGGAAATAGGGTGAAGCCCTTAAAAAAATGTTATAAATATGCATGTTATGGGTGAACACACATAATGCAAACATTTCTCAAATTTTACATGGACTTATTTTAGAATCTTTCATCAAGAATTATCTTCAATCAAACTATTGAGTAAGTGGCTTACTTTTTCTTCAAACTAGGAATTTATTATGGGTCAATAAAGTATAAGAAGATGGGATAGCAAGTTTATTGAGAATTTGAAAAAGTTAAGAGAATATGAAAGTGAGAACAAACAATAAGAGAATATAAAAGTGAGAACAAACAATACCAATTTGGAAACTATGGAATATTAGATGTGTAAATATCAATTAAAAAAAAGTCTATTTCCTTCTTATTTTTTTGATAAGGGTAAAAAGAGGGTTTTGGTGGGACCCCACAACCTAATATAAAGTCAACAAAATCAACCCACAAATTATTCGACCCAACCAAAAATACCATGACATCCCACAACCCAACCCATCTAAGGTGACAAAAGAAATAAAAACCAAAACATCAACTAAAAATCTATGAATAATCAATAAAACAATAGGTTTTCTTGCTAAATCTAGCCTATAGTTATTAAAGCAGAAGCCTCACAACCAACGAAAAATCAATCCCAAAAAAAAAATAACCAACATAAATTGAAGGACAAACAATTGTGGATTCCAAAATCCACCCCTAAGGAAGCTGGAAGAACAACAGATTAGCCAATGGCTGAAGCCAGTTATCTTTTATAGTAGGATAGAATGCCTTCCATAGTCCATTGGGAACCATCTTTGACCGAGTAGTTTACATCTGACCTCAACCTCTTAGCGTTCATCTTACACCCATTTTTCTTGATGGTAGAGTTCAAGGGTTCCTTTTGTTTTGCCAAAGTGGGACGAGGGGGGAGGTAGCTAAAACCAATGGGGGACTAGGAATAAAAGGCCCAACCAGGGCTTCATCCTAATTTTGATCTACCTCCCTTCTGGAAGGAGCGTCCCCGACTAAATATTGGGGTGGGAAAGACCTTGAAAGATGGTAGAAGATGTTATGATTGTGCCATAAGAACTCTTCATCTAAATCCCCATCTTTCTTCCTCCAAACTAGCTAAGGGTGAGGGGATGAATGCTGAAACCCATTTGAATAACACCCCGTGAAACTATTCCCGATAAGGTTACAGCAGAAACATCTGAAATAAAGGCCCTCAAAATTGAGAAATTGGATCCATAAGCCATGAGACTAACAAACCCTAACATAATGACAAAGGGGTTTTGAAATATCAACAATCGTGCAAGCTCTAACAAATATTTTCCTTTTTGACTCCTTATCCATTCTAACATAGGAATCAACTCGATTGATCATTGAAGCAATGTACTCTTCTTTTCTTAAAATCGATGGTATATTTTATAATCTAATCCAAAAAAGAGTTGTTGTAACCTCTACCTTTTCAAGATCAAATAAAATCATCCAAAGCCAAAAAAAGAAGCCGAAACTTTCCAAAACCCCAAAGCCCATACAAAATCCCGATCAATAGCACTTTTGAAAACCACTAAGAAGAAGCCATGACTCAATAGAGTGAGAAAACGAACATCCACGGAGTTCTAAGTTGACTTGGCCCATCTGTCAAGGTCAGGCAACACGAGTGAGGAACCCACACACTTGCCGACTAGGCTACAGCTGCCAATGACCATTCCGTATCTTGAATGGCCTGGTCAGTAATCTCCAAATCCCGGATGTCAGAAAATTAAATAGGTAGGTCACCCAATAAGTAAGAAGGGGATGTAGACAAGGACAATTGAAGGTGTCCTTGTTCCTGCTTTGATTGTTACCAAGGGGGATATCGAGCCGCTTTGATCATGGACCAACCTAGATTTACAGAACTGAGAACAAATATGAAAGGTGTTAGCCACATTTTTGCATTCCGAAAAGACCCATCTATGTTCACTTTCTTTGATCGCAATCCCTGCCTTGGGAATGCTGGTAATAGTTCTGTCCACATGATTCTCTGAGACAGAACTGGAAACTCTCCTGCTTTCCTCTGCAAGCTTAGCAGGATCTTCTAACAGAGCTGAGCAAGCACAAGTACTCTCCTCTAGAATATCCCTCTCTTTGCCACCGCCTGTAAAAAAACTGAATGATTTCGGTGTGATCCCCGCACAAACTTAGTTTAAACAGTTGAATGGATACGTATGGGATAAAACTAACGGGGATACGTATGTACCCCTCTCTATATGTTTCTATCATTATATATTGTTTGTATCCTTATAAATGTATACATATGTGTATATACAAAATATTTCTGGTCACAATAATTTTTTTGTTGGATGGAAGAACACATAATTCGATGGGAATTTTGTTATGTATCATGATATTTTTAAATTTATAAGAAACAATGAGTTGGTGTGGTTTTTGGGAAACCTGAATGTAAGTTTAAAATAAAAATTTGGTCGTAGAATCCAAGGTGATGCACCGAGATTGGTTACATCGTAAGTTAAATTGAGTTGGACAATTTTATTTGAATCGAGATGTATATGAAAGATAATTATAATTGTGCCCTTACTTGTTAGACCAAGTGAATTCATCTATTGACACGGTTTGAATTAAGTATGATGGAAAATTGAATTACATAACTCGGTTAACTAGTTGGAGGTCAATGTATAAGAAAAATAGGCCGCATAGAGATAAATCCTCTACTTTGTGAGAAAATCTCGCGACAATGACAATGCAACTCACACTCACACAAGTGGATTTTATAGTAATCATCTTAGCCATCGGTTTGTGAGTCTGATTGGTTTGGTTATGATTGTGAGTTTTTTTTTTTTTTTTGGTTGGTTGATTAATATTTTATTTTCATTATTTTGGTTTTGGTCAAGTGATTTAATGCGATATACGATTTGAATATTACATAATGAAATTTATTATTAATTATTTATATATTTATCAAGTTTGTATTTGTTACATTTTTTTTTTTTAATTTGAAATAAAAAATTAGTTTTTGATCATTGACATTGACATTTATATCTTGATTTTATTTATATTGATTTATTTTTCGTAATTAAATTTTTTTACTAACATGTGGATATAAAAAATAGATTTTTGACTTTAGTTATATTATTGTCACTAGACTTACATATTAAATTATATTTTTATTTTGAAATATGAATATTAAAGAATATATATATTTAATGTATGAGATGTGATTTGGTTAACTAATGAATTATGAAAATGTCAATTTTAAAATTTGAGATAAATGTAACCCTAAACATAAAGAATATCACTAGTTCTATCCCACTCTAAAAACATATTAGCATAGCCTATAAATTTATTAAGGATATTAGGCATAATATTTATATTAGGTATATGTCTTGGTTGAATTCCCTAGACTTTGATAAATTATTAAGGTGAGTAATATTTAAGTAAAAATATTTTAAGATTACATTGTATAATATTTTGTAAATATTACATTGGATAACAGGGTTTAAATATTATTGTTAGAAGCTAGCATTATGGAATATGATTTTTTTTTTGTTTTTTGGGTAATCAACTTTTGGTATGGGCGTTAAGAAAATAGGGTAAACCCCTTTAAAAATTTAGGTAGAAATATGTGTGTTACGGTGGGACATACATGATGTAGATATTTTTAGAATTTAATATGGAGATATTTTGGACTCTTTTATTAGGTCGAACTATTGATCAAAGGGCTTGTTTTCTCTTCAAACTGGTCATTTATTGTGGGTTGATAAATTATAAGAGGAAGGGATAGCAAGTTGATTGAGAATTAGAAAAAGTTAGGAGAATATGGAATTAAGAATGAACAATATTAATTTAGAAGTTAAGGTAAATTAGATGTATATATTAATTATAAAAAGTTTATTTTTTTATTTTTTTATTTATCTCTCGAAATTGATCATGTCAATATTAAATATCTTTCTAGATTTTATCTATAAGATATAACAAGATTTAGGTTTTATTAAAAAAGATAATAAATGGAGCTAATAAAATCGTATTATTATAGAAGTGAAGCATTGAGATTAATCTTTGGTTTTATCTTATTTTTTATTTTATCTTTTATATATTTTATAAAATTTACATTATAATTTTACACTAATTTATGAGTATGGAAAAATAATATCAATTCTTTTATATAAGAATCTTATTGAAAAAGTAGTATCAATTTTTTAATATAAAAAATCTATTTTTTTTTTTGGGTTATTACATTCATGACTGTGAACAGCGTAATTTAAATAATTTAATGTATATTTATAAGATAAAATAAATGACAATAAAAATGTATCCTTTTTATGTATATATCATTTTATATATACAAAATATTGTTGATATCACAATAATTCTTTGTTTGTTGAAGAATATTTAATTCCAAGAATTTTAAGGGATTTTTATTTTGTAATAGGCGTCTGTACTAGGAGAAACAAAGTTTAGATTTATCACTAGAGGATCACTACCTACCACATGGATGGCTTAGATTCATCTGCATATTACACTACCAACTTCCACATACCAACCCACCCAAGTAAAACTAATTTTTGTAAAAAAAATTCTGCACTCCCGGGAAGGACGCATGGATGGATAGCCACTGTTAGAAACTCAAGTTAGTTAGAGATAATTTCTCCCACCTCCACTCATGCATGCAAGTTGTTAAGCATCAGCTAGTAAACTGATAGTTAGGATTGAGTTAGTTAACAATCAGTTAGATAGGAGTTTGTTTGAACAAGCAGTTAGTTAAGTAGTTGAAGCTAATAATAGATGAGTCTATTTTTAGTTATTGTTTAGATTTTAAATCTATAAAAAGACGCTTGGGTGCACATTGTAATCAAGGGAAAAAGAAGATGAATAAAATTGTGTTTTTTGAAGAAGCAGTAGCTTTCTGAGTTCCAGGTAAACAGTTCTTGTTTTATTATTTATTTTTCTATTCATATTTCCCTTCAAATTGGTATTAGAGCGGGCATAAGATCGTGGGAGAAAATGCCAGCAGGTGAGAGACAGGCAAGTCTGAAGCGCAGTCAGCGCAGAGAGCAAAAACGCAGGGGAGCTGTGGGAAAACAAAGAAAATGCGAGTTCCAAATTTGCGTATTTACTTCAAAAACCTAGCAGAACGCAAACGTTTGGAAGGGAAAGCGCCAGGTTGGAAGTCCAGTGAGCTGCAGACAGCGCGCAGTCATCAAGGTGAAAAGTTTGTAGATGTTTGCAAGTTCGTAGGTCGACGCAGTCAACTGTCAAAAGATAGTCACGCAACTAGAAAATATTATCAAAAAAAAAAATTGGAAGGCGCAGTCAGCAGGTTGACACGCAGTTAGCAGTCAACGCAAAAAGAGAAGCGTTGAAGTTAATTTGGCAAGTAAATAGCAGAAGTCAAAAGCGCCTTGTTTTTTGAAAGAGCGCTCAGCAGAAGTTTAAGAAGAGCTAGCAGGTGAAGGACGCTTAGTCAGCATCTGAAGAAGCGCGCAGGAAGCCATGAAGGCAGAACGTGTAAGAAATGGCAGCATATAACAGTATTTCATAGCCTCAAATTCCTATTTTCGATGGTAAGAATTATGATTTTTGGGCAATTAAGATGAGAACATTATTTTGCTCACAAGATGTATGGGAGTTGGTAGAAAGTGGTTTTGTAGAACCGAAGGATGAGGCAGCACATCTGGGGTTAAATCAAGCACAAAAGGACCACCTTAAAGAGAACAGAAAGAAAGATGCAAAAGCCTTATTTATAATCCAACAGGGATTGGATGAATCGATATTTTCCAGAGTTGCAGCAGTAACGAGATCCAGAGAGGCATGGAAAATCTTGGAGACTACCTATAGAGGTAATACGAAGGTAAAAATTGCTAAATTGCAATCTCTAAGGAGAACTTTTGAAAATTTTCAAATGAATGAATCAGAATCAATAGATCAGTTTATGGGTCAACTTTTGAATATAGTGAACCAAATTAGATCTAATGGAGAAACTATCACGGATTAGAAGATCATACAAAAAGTACTCAGATGTTTACCTAGTAAATTTGATGCTATAGTTGTAGCTATTGAGGAAACTAAAGATTTGGAACAATTATTTGTAGATGAATTAATGGGTTCTTTGTTAACACATGAATTTCGAATGAATAGAAATAACTTTTCTCTTGAGAATGCATTCAAGTCACAGGTATCAGTTGGCAGAGGAAGAGGAATAGCCAGGTCAAGCTTTAGAGGAAGAGGCAAAGGTCGATATGGAAGGAATAATTCAGATGAAGGTGAGAATAGTAATCAAAACTACAGTAGTAGAGGAAACTACAGCAACAGAGGACGTGGTCACAACCACTCATAGCAAGGTTCTCAAAGGTTTGATAAATCTAATGTTCAATGTTATTACTGCAAGAAATATGGTCATTATGCTAGTGACTGCAGAAATAAACCAGGATATGTGTACAAGCAAAATGCTAATTACACAGGTGAATCTAGTTCTGGAAGCATGTTTCTTACTTGTAATGTTACTCAAGAAAAAGCTAAAGATATTTGGTTTTTAGAAAGTGGATGTAGTAATCATATGACAGGAAATATAGAATTTTTTGCTAGTCTTGATGATTCTGTAAGATTAGAAGTGAAATTAGGAAATGATATCACAGTAGATGTCATGGGTAAAGGTGTCATAAATGTTTTGGCCAAGAATGGTGAAAGAAGGTTTATACCTGATGTTTATTTTGTACCTAGACTAAAACATAATCTTTTGAGTGTTGGTCAGTTAGTGCAGAAAGGTTATAGAGTATCCTTTATGGATAATGTCTGCACAATATTGGACAAGGTTCCAAGTGATAGGTTAATAGGAAAAGTGGAGATGACCAAGAATCGCATGTTCCCTCTTCACATTCATTGCATCCAAGGAGAAGAGGAAGCACACTTCAAATCCATACAGCTAGACCAGTCATGGTTATGGCACTTAAGGTATGGACATTTACATTTTGGAGCTTTAAATTTGTTACAGAAGAAAAATATGGTGAAGGGTTTACCACCAATAGAACAACTAGGAAGTTCATGTGACAGTTGTATTCTGGCAAAACAGGATAGAGAGAGTTTTCCAGTAGGAGCCTCATATAGAGCAAAGGTAATATTGTAGTTAGTCCATAGTGATTTATGTGGACCAATGCAAACTCCATCATTTGGAGGTAGTACTTACTTTCTAACCTTCATTGATGACTTTAGCAGAAAGACTTGGATCTACTTTCTCAAAAACAAATCTGAAGCATTTGGAAAGTTTAAAGAATTCAAGGCAATGGTTGAAAAGTAAAGTGGCCAATATATCAAGGTACTCAAATCAGATAGAGGAGGTGAATATATGTCTAATCAATTTAAAGATTTTTGCAGATATCATGGAATCAAAAGATAGTTGACTACAAGGTACACACCACAGCAGAATGGTGTAGCAGAAAGAAAGAATAGAACAATCATGGAAATGGCAAGAAGCATGTTAAAAGCTAAACACTTGTCAAATGAATATTGGGCAGAAGTAGTAGCCCGTGCAGTGTATATTCTGAACAGAAGCCCAACATAGAGTGTCAGAGATCGAATTCCACAAGAAGCGTGGAGTGGTAAGAAATATAGTGTATATCATTTCAAAAAATTTGGTTGTGTTGCATATTCTCTTATACCATCTAAATTGAGAAAGAAGCTTGATGATAGAGGTGAGAAATGCATTTTTATTGGCTATTCTGAAGAATCAAAAGCTTATAAGCTGTATAACCCGATTTCAAAGCAAGTGATTATTAGCAGGGATGTTGAATTTAAGGAATCAGAAGCATGGGATGGTAGCACCATCATTGTTGGGACACCAATTCCACAGGATGAAGAAGTTTTTGAAGAAGAACAAAATTTGTAAGGTGGACAATCCTCTCCACAAGCAGGCACAAGCACTCCAGTAAGAACCCCCAGAAGGTTTGAACAAGGTGAATCATCTACACATGCATGTCACCCTACTCAAAATTCACAAGTAAGTGATGAATCGGATCCAACTCTTGCTACTTTAAGAGCAAGATTTAAAGGTAAGAAGATGAGAAGTTTAAATGAGATTTACAATGAAGAAGAAGAGAAATTAGATTTGGTTTCAAATTTTGCTCATTTCACTCATGACCCTATGTCTTATGAAGAAGCAGTTAATGAGGAACATTGGCTAAAAGCAATGGATGAAGAGTTGAATGCTATTGAAAGAAATCAGACATGGGATCTAACTACTCTACCTGAAGGTAAGGATTGTATTGGAGTCAACTGGGTTTATAAGACTAAATTTGATGCAGATGGAAATGTTGAAAAGCACAAGGCAAGGTTAGTTGCAAAAGGTTTTGCAGAAGAACATGGAGTTGACATAATGAAACATTTGCACTAGTTGCTAGACTGGATACTGTAAGAATGGTATTATCCATAGCTACTCAAAATAATTGGTATGTATATCAAATGTATGTAAAATCAGCTTTCTTGAATGAATTTCTAGATGAAGTATATGTGAAACAGCCCACAGGTTATGAAGTACAAGGACATGAAGAAAAAGTTTACAGATTGAAGAAAGCTCTTTATGGTCTCAAACAAGCACCAAGAGCATGGTATAGCAGGATAGATTCTTATATGATAAGCAAAGGATTCAAAAGAAGCGATAGTGAGCCTGCTTTGTACACAAAAATCAGCAAAGAAGGTCAAATTTTAATTGTGTGTTTATATGTTGATGATTTGATTTTTACTGGAAATTTGTCTGTAGACACTTTTAAATCAGTAATGAAGAATGAATTTGAAATGACAGATTTGGGATTAATGAAGTATTTTTTGGGAATAGAAGTTGAACAATCAGAGAAAAGAATTTTTATCTGTCAAACTAAGTATGCAAAGGATGTGTTAAAGAGATTTAGGATGCTGAATTGTAAACCAGCACCTACACCAGTTGCTACAGGGACTAAACATAGCAAAGAAGACCAAATGTCTAATGTTGATTCTACAACATTCAAAAGGCTAGTTGGTAGTTTGATGTATCTTACAGCTACTAGACCAGATATCAGTTATGGGGTTAGCTTAATCTCAAGATTCATGGAGTCACCAAAAGACTCACATTGGCAAGTTGGAAAAAGGATATTAAGATATGTGGCAGGAACTACAGATTATGGAATTTTATATTCCACAACTAACGATTTTAGTTTGATTGGTTTTACAGATAGTGATTTTGCAGGTAGCATTGATGATAGGAAGAGTACTTCTGGACATGCCTTTATTTTAGGCATAGGTGTGGTCACATGGGCATCCAAAAAACAGCCTATAGTGACACTTTCATTAGCTGAAGCAGAGTATGTTGCAGCCACATCAGCAGCATGTCAAGCAACATGGATGAGAAGAATATTGAAAGATTTATTACAGGCACAGAAGGAGTCAACACCAATCTTCTGTGATAACAAATCAGCAATCGCTTTATCAAAAAATCATGTGTTTCACAAGAGGAGCAAGCACATAGATACAAGATTTCACTTTATCAGAGAATTAGTGAACAATGGAGAAATCCATCTGGATTTTTGTAGATCTGAAGATCAACTAGCAGATATATTTACAAAGGCATTACCAAAAGAGACCTTTGATTATTTGAGACAAAATTTAGGCATTGTAAATGCTAAAATTGTAAGTGGTAGAAATTAAGGGGGAGTGTTAGAAACTCAAGTTAGTTAGAGATAATTTCTCCCACCTCCACTCATGCATGCAAGCTGTTAAGCATCAGTTAGTAAAATGACAGTTAGGATTGAGTTAGTTAACAATCAGTTAGATAGGAGTTTGTTTGAACAAGCAGTTAGTTAAGTAGTTGAAGCTAATAATAGATGAGTCTATTTTCAGTTATTGTTTAGATTTTAAATCTATAAAAAGACGCTTGGGCGCACATTGTAATCAAGGGAAAAAGAAGATGAATAAAATTGTGTTTTTTCAAGAAGCAGTAGCTTTATGAGTTCCAGGTAAACAGTTCTTGTTTTCTTGTTTATTTTTCTATTCATATTTCCCTTCAGCCACGATCAATTTCCATTAGAGGCCGAAGCAAGAACAAATGTGATACTACTAAAGTTTCTCCGAGCCAAAGATTTCAAGGTTTCTGAAGCCTTCACACTGCTTAAAAACACCATCCTTTGGAGGAAACGCTTTGGCACTGATAATATTTTGAAACAGGATTTTGTTACTGAATTGGATGGTGTGGCTTACATGCATGGCTATAATAAGGAAGAACATCCAGTCTGCTACAATGTTTATGGTGTTTTCCAAGACAAGAAGCTTTACCAAAATACATTTGGCGATGCTAAGAAATGTGGCTTGTTTCTTCGATGGAGGATCCAGTGATTGGAGAAGGGAATCTAGCAGGTGAGCTTCAAGCCTGGAGGTATAAATTCTATTGTTCAGATTACTGGCTTGAAGAATTCGCCTGGGACTGGAAAGAACGGTTTGCGACAAACTACCAAGAAGGCTTTGGAAAATCCTTCAAGATAGTTATCCAGAGTTTGTTGCAAGGAATATATTTTTGAATGCGCCTTGAGGGTATGCAGCGATGGGTGATATGATATGTCCGGTTTTTGTTGGAACACCTGTTGGTGCTCGAATGTTGCTTGTAGATGTTCGGATCCTGAAAAGTAAAGGAGACTACGTGGAGAAAGGTGAAACGTGGCGGAAAAGGGAGATGGCGAAGCAATTTGCAAGTTTGGTAGATTGCAATTTGTTTGTAGCCTTCTCCAGTATGTATAAGACAAAAGGAAATAAAACGGCGGAAAGATAAGAGTTGATTGCAATTTGACTGAATGCAAGGTGAGAGGCTGGCGGAAAAGGGAGATTAAAACGCAATTTGCAATGATGTAAATTGCAAAATGCATTGGAATTTCGGGAACCCGCATGCAGCGAAGGAAGCTATGAGTGGGAAAAGTCAAAACGCGCTGCGGACATGGATGGAGATTTCAAAAAAATTAAACTAGGAGTGCGTGCCTACAGCTTGTCAGATGAAGATGCCATTGAAGGTAGCAAGAGGTTCGAGGCTCATTTCACTATGGTGCCATTTAGGTCAGCGATCTGGTGGTGGTAACCCGGTACAGAAGATGAAAATCTATGCAATCGAGCTTGAGCTTGCTATGGTGGCTTTCCCTTACCCATCTGCAGTCTAATGTCAACATGAAATTTTACCACGCTGCATTATTATTATAACCATCAGAATCGTGGATTTATGACAATAATGGCGAAAAGCATTCTAAGAGCGTAAGAAGGGCATTGAAGAACACCTTGCAGCTGAAATTTGCAGAACGTGGTCTTCGATCCCTTGTTGTAGCTAGACAGGGAGTACTTGAAGAGAACAAAGATGTGCTAGAGGTCCTTAGATATTGCTTGGTTTGTTGTCTCTATTTGATCCTCCTCGCCATGGTAGTACTGAAATAATTCACCGAGCCACTTAAGCTCGGTGTCAATGTGAAGGTGATAACAGGGGATCAGCCTGTTGTTGCCAAGGAGACAGGGTGAATGTTTGGAATGGGTGTAAATATGTACCCTTCATCTTCTTTTTTTGGTGGGGATAAGGAAGATTCTATTACGGCTCTCCTTGTGAAGCAATTAATTATGAAAGCATCCAAAAACCCAAGGGTAAACAAGAAAAATCTAGTGGAACCCTCTTTTAGGGTCGTGAAGATGGTTGTAATGATGGCTGTTGAATTTGCCACTAGAGTCCATACTTTCTTTGGCATGTTTGCTTGTTTAGTTGATTCCATTAGCAATGATGGGCATTTCCAGATGGTTCTCATACCAATTGGAAAATTCTGTATTTCTTATATTGCAATTGAAAATTTAGTGAGGGTAGTTGTGATGTATCCTGTTCAACATAGGAAATATAGGGTAGGGATCAACAATTTTCTGGTTCTCTTGATTGATGATATTTTTATTTGCCATGCCTATTATGGTTTCTGTGACAATGGCTATTGGCTCTCAAAATGTCTCTCAGCAAGGCACAATTGTAAAGAGAATGACTGGGTATTGAAGCAAATAATGACAAGTTGAGAAAAAGTTGGGTTTTTGAAAATCCTCTACAAGGTGCTTCACCAAGAAAGAATGGAGAAAATTAAAAAAAATTGCACAATCTAGAAATTGCAGATGCAGCTCCAAAGGTTCTTGGGAAAATTTGAGTGGGAAACACAACTTGTAAAAAGAAGGGTTTCAAAATGTAGTTTGCAAATTATGGTCAACTCTCCCAATCCCGTCAGTCAAAGAAAAGAGGAGAAAAGTCAACCCAAAGAGAACTTTAGGGAGAATTGGAGGAGAGATGCAATTTGCATTTGTGCAAATTGCAAATTGCACCTGGGTCTCCCTTTTTGCCAATCAATGCTAGTCAACAGGTGGCCTTAATGCAAGGTGAAACTTCCACTACCAATTAAAATTTTACAAAAATGCAATTTGCAGTTGGCATTACGGATTCCCTAAAAGAAACTTTTGAGGGAAATGGGAACCCTTACTGTAATTTGAAATTTTACAAAATTGCAAATTGTAATTGGAGTTCCAAATTCCCTAAAAGGAGCTTTTGAGGGAATTTGGAACTCCAAGTGCAATTTACAATTTGCAATTTTACAAATTGTATATTATGTCTAGAGTTCCCATTTCCCTAAGCAAACTTCCTAGGGGATCCACAAGTGAAAATTCCAACTTTGCAAGTTGCAAAAGGGGCTAGGATTTCCCCAAAAGGTCAAAAGGTGAAAATAATGCATTTATGCATTAAAATTTTTGGAGGAAACCCTAAAAGGCAAATTTGTAAAAAAACAAATGTCAAAATTGAAGAGTGTGAAAAAGTAAATTTTCAAAAAGCAAGGGTACAAAATGCAAAGTGTTGAAATCAAGTTGGAACCAAAAGGTAAAAAGGTAAAATAAATCTAAGTATTGCATTTTCTAATGTTTTCTTGTTCAAGCTCCTCTATAGGAGAGATATTGTAGGTTTGTAAAGCCAAGGTGGGCCATTGGAGGAAAATCATTCAAATATCCATGAATCTAGAATATTCCCATGCCATCATTGCAAGAGCAGGTTGTTCCATGGCATGCAAAAAGGGAAGGGCAATAGTCCAAGAGGTTCCAACTATGCAAGAAAGTAGTCAAGAACATCTCCAAGCAATTACACATGTAAACAAAGTTTTTTTGGCCTCCACCATGAATTTTCACCTTTCAACTCATGTAAAAAGGCATCTTTAGCAAAGAAATCAAAGGATGTGCTTCAAATCTTCATCATTGCTTGTAGAGGTACAATGATTTTTCATGCAAATAGGTGAAGATTCCAAGCAATGTAAAGGGCATTTTCCAGTTGGGAGATTTTTGGCAGAACTTAAAGTGTTGTTTTGTAATTTTGCAAATTACAACCCTTATTCCAAGATTTGAAAATGATACAAAAATTATATAAATAAAGCGATTCTCCTCTATTCTTGGGTTGTTTTTGTTGGTCTTTGATTTTCTCTTTAAGTATAGGCTATTCTAAATTTTGGGATCACTGCTATGTGCATTTGATCTCTCTTGCTAAGGTGGTTGCAGTTATTCATCCATTAGCAAGCTATGAGAGCATACTTATATGTTTCCCTATCCAACATGGAGCAAATCCACCATGCTTGTCCCCATGGCAACATTTGAAAACTTTGATATATGTAAGATCTCTTTTCAATATAATGGAAAATACTTGTGATTCTTACTCTTTTCTATTGAAGAAATACAATGAGATGTTTTACATGCTATGCTAATTTGATATCTAGTTTTGTGCTTATGTATGGTTGACATTTTGGGAATAAATATAGGTTATAAATCTATTTTTGTGAGTGATTCAGAAACATATTATTGAATACCTTTTAAGGTCACCTTGGGTTTGTGGATTCAATAGGAAAATGTATTTCAAATCTTAGTTGTAGTGTATGCTATAGGGTTTTAGGGATCATTTGGATGATTGCATTATATTGGCACCAATGCATGCAAACCACTCTTGGTAGTTACCCTTAGCTTGTTAGTCATTTTTTCTACATCTTTACAATTAAGTGATTTGGAAACATATTATTGAATACCTTTTATGGTCACCTTGGATTTGTGGATTCAATAAGAAAAGGTATTTGAAATCTTAGTTGCAGTGTATGCTCTAGGGTTTTAGGGATCATTTGGATAATTGCATTGCATTGGCACAAATTGATGCAAACCACTCTTGGTATTTCCCCTTAGATTGTCAGTCACTTTTTTGGCATCTTTAGAATAAGCGATGTCATGTATGTTGAAATAAATCCTATTGTTTGAAAACCACTAACACACCACCCTTTATTCCTTATCAATCTTATCCTACCCTATTTCACCTTGTAAGTAATACTCCTTGTTGCATACTATAAGTGTTATTTACCTTAAAGATGCATAAAATCTTGCATACTTAACATGTGTCTATGTTTTTTGCTTTCAAGACCTAGTATTACAATTTTCCATCCAACACATGTTGTTGAAAAAAATTTAGAATGAAATTTGTAGTCATATACCCATCTATCTTTAGTAGATTGTATGTGACTTAGTGCATTTGTTCATTTTGTGTGACAACCCTTCATGGGTGGATTGACCAAGTTTGGTTATGGCCTAGTCATATTTTTTGTTCATTGTGACAAAAATCCCCATGGAGGTTGAATTGTAGAATCACTCCATGTGAGAAAACTACCCCTTAGGACCTGTCACTTGGTTCAGCCAAATCTAGAAGTAGCAAGGATATGACCATACCCTTTGTTAGTGCCTCTTAGTCATTTTATCTATTCAATTATTTCTTGATGCCAAACCTCTCCCAGCTATAATGACATATTAGTGGGTTTTTCATCTTTATTTGCCATTTTCTTCAAGTGTGCAAGGTTGAGTGAAAGAGGTGTATAATTGGGAACACCAATTTAATTTCTAACATATTAAATGTTTTAAAACAAACTTTAACACTAAAGCTTTGCATAGAATAACTATTTTTCATTTAAGTCTCTATTTTTGTTTTATGTATTTTAAGTCTTTTATTTGCTCTTATAATTTTAGTTATTTTTTATTTATGTTTTTTTGTTTTATTGATAAAATAAGTTTTATTTTTATTCTTTTGGTTAATTGTAGTAATTAATTTTCTATTGAACATGAGAGGAGAAGAGAAATCCAAGCCCAGGTAGAAGTGTTAGAAGAAAATGCATCCAAGTGTGGGAGAAAGAACCATCCAATGAAAGAATAGAGAGGGAGTCTATAATTTTTTAAAAGTAGTGTAGTAGCCAAAAATAATATGAAAGGAGGCCGTAATAATAAATATAATGAAGCACTTGAGTTTAAGCTTGCTACTAAAAATTAGTAGATAAGATCAAAAGTAAATCATAGTGGATATTTATAAAATAAAATAAAATAAGATTATCAATTCAATAAGTATTCCAACACAAAATTCAAAAGAAATAAAAACTCATGAAGCCATCAATTTATTCTCATTCAATAGTATCAAGAAGGAGAAATGCAAAATTGATTCACTATAGCAAATCATGGAAGCAAAAACCATCATCACTCAGCCTTAAATTCCAATTTTTATAGGTAAATTTTAGTCAATCAAATTGAAAACATTGTTTTTTTCATAGGATGTATGAAATCTAATAAAGAAGGGATTCGTAGAGCCTGTAGATCAGGTAACCTATTAGGCTTTGACACAAGCAGAGAAGGACCTTATTCAAAAAAATAATAACATGGATGTGATAACCTTTTTTTTATTTAATAGGTGATTGATGAGTATATTATCCCTGGGGTTATTGCAACAACTAGGTCCAAGAGCACATGGGATATTCTAAAAATAGCGTATCAGGGAACCACCAAGGTAAAAGTTACTAAATTTCAATCTCTTATGAGATTTTTTTAGATTGTGTAAATAAAAGATTCAGAGTCCATAAACCATTTTTCAGTCAAGTCATGATTTTTTTTAATTAAATCAGATCTCATGGAGAAGAAATACCTAATCATAAGGTTGTGGAAAAGATCCTCAGGAGTCTACCCACTAATTTTGATTCTATTTTTATTGCTATTGAAGAATCTAAAGATCTATAAAAACTATCTATAGATGAGTTAATGGGGTCTCTATTATCTCATGAATCAAGAATGAATAGGAACACTACTTCCTCTTTAGAGAATGATTTTAAATCATAGGTTTCATTCAACATAGGTAGAGGTAGAGGTAGAGGAAAATCTAGTTTCAAAGATAAAGACAAAAATAATAATCAAAGAGGTGGGAGGAGTAGTCTAGATCTAGGTAAAAGGACAAAGAAGAATTTTAATACTCATAGTTATATAGGGCATAACTAGTCTCATCAACATTCTTAGAGTATGATAAATCCAATGTTTAGTGTCATTATTGAAATATGTTTGGTCATTATGTATATGAGTGTTGGAAGAAATAAATAAATGAGAGTAAGCAAAATGTAATTTTTTTCATATGTATCTTAAAGTAATTATGAGTCATTATTCATTACACATCACGTTGCTCAAGATAGTTCTAGTAATATTTGGTTTTTAGATAATGGATGCAGCAATCATATGACAAGGAACATAGATTTGTTTACAAGCTTAGATAGTTATGTGAAGTCAAAAGTCAAGCTAGGTAATGATAGTAAAATATCATTGATAGTTGAAGGTGTGATTAACATTTTCATAAAACATGGTGAAAGAATGTATATTCTAGATGTTTATTTTGTGTTAGGTTTGAAACATAATCTCATTAGTTTTGGATGACTTGTACAGAAAGGTTACAAAGTACCATTCAAAGATAATGTGTGCCCTATACTTTGCAAATTTCCAAGTGGTGGGTTGATTGCAAAGATTGAAATGACTAGCAACCAAATGGTGCCTCTTCTAATGAAGAGTGAAAATTCAAGCCAAGAAAAGCCCAAGGAAAATTATAAGGTAGTCCATTTAGATTCGATATGGTTATGCCATCTAAGGTATGGACATATTCATTTTCGAGGTTTGATTTTATTATAGAAGAAACATATGGTTAGAGTATTGCCACCAATTGAGTAACAATTAAGTTCATCTGAGAGCTATATTTTTGGAAAATAACACAAGGAAAGTTTTCCAATAGGAGTATCTTATAGAACAAAGGCACCATTAGAACTTGTTCACACTAATATATGTGGACTTATGTAGACTCCATCATTAGGAGGAAGTTAATATTTTATAACATTCATTGATGATTTGAGTAGGAAAAATTAGATATATTTTCTCAAGTAGAAGTCTAAAGCCTTTGGAATATTCAAGGATTCCAAAGTAATGATTGAAAATTAGAGTGACCTATATATCAAGTTACTCAGGTCAGATAGAGGTGGTGAATACACTTCAAATGAGTTTCTATATTTTTGCAAGTATCATGAAATTAAGAATCAGTTTACCAAAAGGTACATGCCATAGTAAAATGTTTTTACAAAGAGTAAGAAGAGAACAATCATGAATATGTCTAGGATAATGTTGACGGCCAAGAACTTGTCCAATGAATATTGGGTAGAATAAATTCCATGTGTAATTTATGTTTTAAATAGATGTCTTGCAAAGAGTGTCAAGGAAAAAATTCCACATGAAACATGGAGTGGTAAGAAGAATAGTGTATCCCACAAAACTATTTTTGGTTGTGTGGCATATGAAAATGTGCCATAATAAATAAGAAGAAAGATGGATGATAGGGTTGAAAAAAGTATATTTAATGGTTAAACTGAGCATTCAAAAGCTTACAAATTTTACAATTCCATTACCAAGAAGGTAATCATCAGTAGAGATATTGGATTACCAAGAAGAAGAATCTTAGGATGGAAGTATTGATAGAATAATTATAATTAAATTAGTAATACCTCAATAAAAAGAAGAATTAGTAGAACAAGGTGTGTGATGTGGCTAGCCAAGTTCCCAAGAAATAGTTAATCCAACAAGAAATCTACAAGGAGTTAATTCAAGAGAGTTAATAACACCAAGGAATTTTTTTTAAAGGTAAATCATCAGTGCATGCAAGTTCCAATTCATAAAAGGAAGTAATGAATCATATCCTACACTTTCCTCATTAAGATCAAGGTACATAGGTAAGAAAATAAAAAGTTTGAAAGAAATTTGTGATTTAGGAGAACAAAATTTAGACTTACATTCAAATTTTTGTTTATTCTCTCATGATCTTACATATTTTGAAAAATAAGTGAAGGAACATCATTGGATCAAGGCTATGGATGAAGAGATGGATTCTATTGAAAAAAATGAAACATAGAAGCTAGTAGATCTACTAGAAGGTAAAGATAACATAGGAGTTGAATGGGTCTATAAGGCAAATATTAATGCAGAAGGAGAAGTTGAAAAGCATAAATCAAGATTAGTATCAAAAGGTTTTTCTAAAAAACATGAAATTGATTATATTGAGAAATTTTCACCAGTTGTATGACTTAATATAGTCATAATGGTTTTATCCATAGCATCACAAAGCAATTGGAAGGTTTACCAAAAGGATGTAAAATCAGATTTTATGAATGGTTTTTTGGAAGAAGGATATGTGGAAAAACCATTAGGTTATGAAGTGCATGGACATGAAGATAAGATATACAAATTGAAGAAAGCTCTTCATGGACTCAAACAAGCACCAAGAGAATGATATAGTTGAATTAGCTCATATTGAAAAGAAATAGATTCAATAGAATTAGTTGTGATGCTATGTTGTACACAAAAATTACCATGTAAGGTCATATTTAGATTGTATGTTTCTATGTTGACATGTTAATCTTTACTATAAATTTATCTGTAGACATGTTCAAAATAGTAATAAATAAAGAATTCGAAACGATAGATTTAGGATTGATGAAATATTTTCTATGCTAAAAAGTTATTCAATAAAATAATGGTATATTTATTTTTCAATCTAATTATGTCAAGGATGTGTTGAGAAGATTCAATATTTTGGATTGCAATTCTCCACCAACTCTAGCTAAAATAGTTACAAAACTCAGTAAAGAAGATAAGGCATCTAATTTTGATCTAGCTATGTTTAAAAGACTCATTGGAAGGTTGATGTACCTCACATATATAAGCCCAGATATTATGTATGTAGTTAACTTGATTTCAATATTTATGGACTCACCAAAAGAGTCACACTAGCAAGTTCGGAAGAGAATATTGAGATATATTACAGGAACAATAGGATATGGAATATTATATTCTAAAACCAATAATTTTTATATGAATGGCTATACTGATAATGATTTTTTAGATATCATAGATGATAGGAAGTGTACTTCTTGATAAATTTTTAATTTTGGCATGAGTTTTTTTCATGGGTATCAAATAGACAACGTATAGTGATAATTTCATTAGCATTTTTGACACAACAAATGAAGAAAAAAATTATTATTGCTCACCCTACTACAGTAACATAGAATTTTTTCCAAACACATTTCACTAGAGTATGTGCCAGTACAGTACGGAGGTCCAATTAGGGAATCCAACATTTAATTCTAAACAATAGGTGGAGTTTTAGATCTATTCATCAAACTAGGGGCAATGTAGATTTTAGAGATCCTATAATAGAGACTAGAACCTCACTAGTTTTAGATATAGAAGTTATGGGCTGGTAGGTGACCTAAAATGAATCTTTTGTACCTATTATATATTTTGGTTACACTATATCATACAAAAAATGAAAAAAAATGGTCAGTGATGAAAAACTAGTTTAGAATTCATTAAAAATCATCAAGGGAAAATAGTCTTGACACTTAATAACTCTTCATTGAATAAGAAATGAATTATTTATAGGACCAAAGTCAAGAATATTAGTGTCGATTGTAGAAAAGAAATTCTAAAGGAAAACTACAACATAGGGTAAGTGCAATTGTAAGTGCATTCCTTGTTTTTCTGCCATGGAGCCATGTGGGGAAATGCACAGTGATATAGACTATGAGTCGAGTGGAAGATTATAAATGAAAAAACTTATGTGCTAGATAATGGAGCTACATTTAAATATGTAATAAAACTCACACACTTGTATACTTTTGGATTTAAATAATAATATCAATATATTATTTTATATTTATATTGTTAACCATATATATATATATATATATATATATATATATATTTATATTTATATTATCCAATTAAATATTGATATATACTATTATTATATATACATACAAACAAATTAACAATTTTTCTAAAGGTACAAATTATGTGAGAAGGGATATGATTTGACATTTTTGTCAAGAGGGGTTTCGTATAAAAAAAGTTTAAATTGGTAGTCGTATTGTACTTGAAACTCATAACCACTGACCATGTCTCATATTTTATGCTCAAAGAATTAATAAAAAATAATATGATGTTTTTTTTATTGAGGTGAAGGTAAAAAATGACGCTGTGTGTTCATTCATATAGTGTGGCAGTGAATTATGTTGGGAGGAAATGTTTCATTTCACTAGAAGAAATTTAATTATTTTATTTTTTTAAAGCTAAACTTTATGAATTAGAAGAGTATAAATCAATATTCATACCTCATGGACATTGAAATAGTCACCAAACATTAAAATAAAAATTTGATGATAAGCAAAATGTAATATTAACTACACTATTTCAATAGAATTAATATAATACTATAATATGTAATATAATTATAATATAAATATGTATATTGTTATATAATATGTATGACTATTATATAATACTGTATATACATGCACAAACAAATTATTAGTTGTTCCAAATGGACAAGTTATGTGAAAAGTGACATGGTTTCATATTTTGGTCTAGTGGGATTTTGTAAAGTGAATGTGTAAATTGGCAGTTTTATCTTACTTGAAAATCATTACTATTGAGTCTATCTCATGTTTTATACATGAAGAATTAATAAACAATAATTTTATATTTTGAGTGAAGGTGTTGGTGAAAAATGAGGATGTGTGTTCATTCATATGATGTGGTAATGTGTTGTGCAAGGATGAGATGTTTCATTTCATTAGAAGAGATGTATTTTTGTTCTTTTTAAATTGTAGTTTTATAAAGTATAAGAGTGTAAATTGATATTCTTAACTCATGGCCATTGATTTGTAGCACTTTTTATGCATGAAAAACTCAACGTGTGCTAGGTGGTGATTGTAAGTGGCAATGATAGGTTTTATAGGTGATACCATATGTTAGGGGAGGCATATTTTAAACCAAACCCAGATTTAGGGTAGTGCTTTGATTTACGTGACCAGCATTACCCATTGTAAATGGTTCCATATGTTATAGGGTGACAACATCCTTGATTTTTCATTTTCTATTATTGAGGGTGGATGAACATGTCCTAAGGGCTAATTTGATTGGAACAATAATCCACATTTGATGTGCTAATAAAATCAATGATGTGATTCCATTAATGTGGGGACAAGACATTGAGGTCTCATAATACATCTTGTTGATTCCATTCATCCATGTTATCAATATATTGACACTTCATATCAAATAAGTACTTAATAAAATAAAATATAAAAACAAAACCCTATTGGCATTCCTTACACCATTGAGAAAATTTCTAGTGATATTTTTTAATTAATAAAGAAGAAAGTGTTACTGTGGTTTTTATGAAATCCCAATACAAGCTTAAAATAAAGTCTTGATCTTAGAATTGAAGGTGACACACTAAAATTGGATACATTGTAATTCAATCTGAGTTGGACAACTTAGTTTACATTGATTTGTATTTAGGAAAAAATTATAATTGTGCCCTCACTTGTTAGCCCAGGAGACTTCATTCACTGATGTGTTTCAAATTGAATACAATGGAAAACTAGATTAGGTAACTTAGTTAACTAGTTGGAGGTCAATGCATAAGAAAATGAGTAAGTGATTCTAGACATTAGTGACTTAGAAATATGTTTGATATATGCAATTAGATTACTTGGTAGTGGACAAAATTAAGATACTTAATTCAAACCAATATGAGTAAAAGAGTAAATGGGCCCTGCTTTAATACCCAAGTGACTGTTTGAGTGACAATAATTTGAGCAAGACAACTCGGATATTGAACAAAGTTCATAGTGTTTTGAAACACATAATGGGCTTAGGATATTATGATTAATTAAATAATTTAATCAACTCAATAGATCACTTGTATCCGGTGAACCAAGCTAATTCAAAAAATGAATTAAACTCATTTGATTAGGCTTATAATGGGGACTTGGGTTAAGTTGAGTTACAAAGGAGATGAATTGACATAGTGATTTGATTCTAGTTGAACGAGATATAGAGGAAAATTGGACTAAGTCTAAATAATCAAATAATTCTTTTTATAAATGTAGTTAAATATATTGGTTAGAAAATAACTCAACAACTAGGTTGGCCTAGGCAGTCATTGATAATAATTCTATGTGCAAATGGATGTAATTATAAATTGTGTTTGGTATGTGGGTATGGGGACCTAAGTTAGGTAGTAGTGAACATGGATCACTGGTCAAGCCAAGTTGGTGCGATGAAATCCATAAGAATTTGGGTTGTAGATTTTGGCTATTCAAAACTTAAGAGAAAGAAAAAAGAGTTATCTGTAATGGACCTCCTCCTAATCAAATTAAGTTGGCCTAATGTTAAATAACTTGTGCTCCTAGAAGGGAGGTCACAGGTTCAAATCCTGTAGGGGGTAGGGATTGCATGCCTCATATTCATAGCACAGTAATGTGCCTCCCCACTATGGGAGTATGAGGTGGTCCCATATGCTGGACATGCCTTGTAGACCATAACCAAGGCATTAATTGGCATCATAGACCTTAAAAACCATATTATTATAACCCTTAAAATATTTAAAATTAGTCTATTTCAAGTTATGCAGAGACCAAATAATCATAAATAGTTGTCGAAAGTCTTGAGATATTAAGGGTCATATTGGTCTTTTTACACTAGATAATGCAAAGGTGGTCTTTAAAGGGGTCACTTAAAAATTAAAGGTATTTTGATTGAAGAAATAAATTATATATATATATATATATATATAT
>JARHVA010002155.1:1937500-1942500 GCA_037957365.1 Torreya grandis
AAAATTTATAGATAGTATCATATCCAACCGCATAACTTTCATTCTCACTTAGTCCTTCATCTAGTCATGCTACTCAATTAGAGTCACAACGTCAAAATGAGGACAATGAGAGTCATTTTGATGTCTTCATAGTTATTTTTTAATTTGGACATCATGTTGAATTTTGGATTAGATAACAACTTGTTTTCACATTTATTACAACTATGAAAGGTTGTTGACACATTTATTACAATTGTGAAAGGTTTTTTAGCCTTTTATTTTGCTCAAAACCATCACTTAGAGATCTAGATCTGCGTAGCAGGCTTATGAGTTGCTACATAATTTATACAAAATATCCAATTTTGGTGCCAATATAAAAATTTATATGCATAGGTTGTGGTATATTTAATGGGGGTAAGCTTTTATTTTGTAAAATATTGACTTGTGATACTTTTGTTTTGTTTGGATCTCCCCATCAATTCTGGTCGTTGGTGGCTAAGAGGATTTGATTTTTTATTTTGGGGCCTTTTCATTGGATGATTTAAAATTTATTTTGTTAAAATAAATATTTAAATAATCAAATCAATTTTTTTTCTTTTTTATAAAATTTTCCTTATCAAACATCTTTGCATAGTTTTTATTAAATGTTTTTCTTTTTTAAAATAAAAACACAAAAACAAAAATATTTTTTTTCATGGGTGAGTAGTAGGCTTGATCACACCCCTCACATCTCCCTCATCCCACATCTTTCCACCCATCACCTCTAAAACATCCTTCCTACCATTGCCATCCCACTTCCATTTCTCTCACTGCTTTCACCCTTCTACCATTTACATTTCCCATGCCCACTGCCTAATACATCTCTCATTTGTATCATCACTAGATATCATCCCTCTCAACATGATCCATAGCTTCTTTCACCACTACTGATACATCTAATCTTCTACCAATCCTCGACTCTAACCTATTGCATTATTACATCTCCCATTTGCAACCACCATCCTATTTTCCAGCACCTTAATATTACCAACCACTCACCACACCAACATAACTACCATTGCACCATCAACATAAAATTATTCTACTTGGCCAACTCTTCCAAAATTTTCCCATGCCCACTAATAGCTACGTCTCACATACCCACATTCAGTCACTACTCCACATAGCTTTGTTTACCCTTCTATACCACCAGTTAAAATGTCACCTCTTCCATGACCTACCACCACTTAAAAAATATTCCATTTCTCAACCATCTACCCATTATGTCTCCTCTACATCCTTCCTACATGGCTCTTCATACCCTCACAACCCTACAATCAAAAAATACATAAAATTAATCACACTTTAACTTTATCATCATATGACTATAATTGAAATGTTTGAAAGTTACATTGGGCTTGGTATTGTTTGGCCATAATTAAAACATTGGAAATGTATCTTATTATAAAATCCACCTCCATCCACCCTTTTGACTATAGCCATTTTTGGCACCTTAATAAAAAAATATATTTTTAAATAAATTTAAAATTTATCCCATATGAATTCAACTTATTTGGTGGTTTGATTGGAAAAAATACTTGTGTGGATGCAATGCTCTCAATGAACATTTGTGGCTGACATGTCTTTTTGGCACTCAAAGACTTGTAACAAATTTTAACTCGATGAAGACTAGCAAGTGGGGCCTAGTTTGATAGGCAGTCAAACCCCACATAGAAAACTTATTCTTTCTAAAATATTGTTTTTTGCTCTATTAGTTTGGGCATGATCATATTTTGCAAGCCTTCTCTATTGCATGTTTATTTGGATACCCTTGGATTGCTTTGCTCACATCTTGAGAATTATTTAGTGTGTGGAAGCATTTATTCTTGCATTGTGAAGTTTCTTCATATATATTCCACGTTATATATATTTTTTATATGCCACTTTGAAGCCTCATTTTTTCACTCGCTTGTAGAGGTGTAATTTATCATCGAATCCCTTTCAATTCCAAATGTGATATTTTTTGTACTAAAAAGTGTCATAAGCTCTTTTTTTTTAAATGTATATTTTTATGAGATGTGTACTTTTGAATGGTAAAATATATCAGATTATTTCATTTTGTATTTGTAATTTTATGAGCCTACATTGTGCTCCACTCTAAAAATTCATTAAAAATTAACATTGCTGGGGGAATGTCTTGTGGCATCATACTCCTTCTAAAGTCTCAACACCCATATTTTTTATGTTGCACACTTTCTTATGACACTCTTACATATTGTGGCTTGCATTAATTTTTTTCACATTCTTGTTTTGTGCACTTACCATGATAATAGACATTCATACTTTGGCATAATTTTGGTTTATATCGTGTCTCCTCAAGGCTCATTTATTAGTACCCTAAATTAATATGTGTGTTTCTTTCAAGGACACTTTCTTATCTTTATTTTTGCATGCAATATCCTTGTACCCTACTATAAACTCAATCATGCATTCAATTAATAACTTTCAATCTAAGAGTGATATTGTTAAGTTTATATAGGAATAAAGGCCCCCATAACACAAAATTTACTCCTCCTCAATAAACTTGCAGATTTTAACTCACTCATTCAGACACTGCAATTCAATATTGTAATTTTATAACAACAAGCCGATACTATGGAACTCACATCCATCTCACTTGTTCCACATTTTGTTCTTGATTCCAACTCTAGCATGCACTTCTTGGATTCTCTACTAGATTTTGACCTAAAAACTACTAAGTCCTCTTATGATCCTATTAAACCCATAGTTGCATGTGTTATAATTCACACTTTTATTGATCATACTGTTGATGTGCTTACCTCATTTGAGAAGCACATAACCAGTTATGGTTCTTGTTTTATCTACATGTTGGGATATTTAATGAAGGTCTTTTAAATCACACATAAGGAATTACTTCACCCATACATCTTGTTTTTTAGATTGCTTGCCATGGTACTAGCTATTAGTAATGCACTTCCAACTATTATTTGGGACCATTTTTTAGTAGTTACACACTATATTTTGTTTTTTGGACACTTCTAGAGGACATTGAGTGACATGGTACTATTACATCTAGGCATTCAACATATATTATATTCAAGCATGAGAGTCCTGAGTCATCTTTTCCTTCATTCAGGCCTAAGAAACATACCTATTCTTTGTTAGGAATGAGATTCCTAACACCTTATCGGATTCAATTGGTCTTGATATTCCTAAATATGATATACACATTTATTTTCATTCACAATCTGTGCCCATGACACCAAATAACTTGAAATAATCTTCTTCCTCCATCCATGTTTATTTGGCATGCATTGATTATCAATTATGACAGCATCATTGAAAATATTTGTGTGGACTCTATTGTTATTATTCTTGGACTATTCAACTACATTTTCTACACATTATTCACACTACCTAGCAGTGTTCTTTCTTGGATCAAACTTCAGGTCTTATGACGAATTCTTTAAAAAGTTAAAAATCTCCATGTTTGTAATTATATTGGTGTATACAATGCCTTTTTGGGTTTTAATTTGGTGTTTTCTAAGATACATATTAATCACATTGCGTTATAAATTTCCATGAGAGGGTTTGATTTTATAACCTAGTTTACCTTCATGCATGTGCACCTTATCTTGTGCACCCTTTCAATTACTTATCTTTCCCATCACCACTAGGCCATCCCTCATTTATAAACCTTTTTAATATTCTTTAGCATGTTAACATTTCATACATCTCCTTATAGTGAGTGTTTTTTGGAATTCCTACTTCCTATCATTATTTGGTGTTTGAGTAGTAGATTTAGTCCACTGCACAGATTTTTTCATGCACTCTACCCATTCATCATTATGCATGGGTGTGTAGGGAGAAAATGGATTTAGGGGTTTGAAAAGTGTATAAATACTACTTATTTGGGTGTGGAGTGAACCTTCCACCTTCTTTAGGTGGTACTCTTTTGTACTTTCAACTTCTTCTATGGGTATTGAGTGTCCCTTGCACATAATTCAAGTAGTTGATGTCATATTTGGGTGTTGAGTATCCCTTGCACATACTTATATTATTTGATGACATATTTTGATGTTGAGTATCCCTTGCACCTGATTGAGTGATGGATTTCAACCCATCTAGTGTAGTCTAGATTTTTGAGAAACCATTATTTAATCTCTCATTTTTTCCTAGTTTTATGATATATGTTTTCTTTGAGTGAGCCTCACATGGAGTACAAGTTCCTATTTGACATGGAGATTATAATGAATCAAAATCCATTTATTATAGTAAAATATATCAGTTACCATATTGACACTTAAGATTTCACTATGCATTTAAATATGGGTACTTTATCATGGATTTTTTATCGAGACCCATTTTTTTTTTTAACTCTTATCCCCAAGTTATTCTTAAAGGGGGATGATAGTTTAATAAATTTAGTGTTAGAATATCTTGGGTATTAACTCATAAAGGTTAAGGTATGGGCATTGTAAAAAATCGAAAAAGATGAGATAACATGAAGCAAGCATGAAATAAATTAGAATTATGATTACACCTTTCCATATTTGATTGTATCATTAATTGTATAAAGATGGTTTTGGGGGGGGGGGGGGGGGGGGGGGGGGGGTTGTCATCTTGATGCAATTTATACATTTGAGTGTGTATAACTTGTAAATTATATACATAAAAATATATCTTTTTGAATTGGTTCTTTATTTTGATTTCAATCTCTTTGTTCTATTTTTTCCTATAAACTATGTTTTAGTAGTTTTAAAAATCAATATAATTATCTTTATTGGCAAAGCAATTTTTAGGTTTACTTGATCTATGGTGTGAGAGGTGCTACCCCAATGCTCAAGCCATTAAATAATAATATATAAAAAATTTATTTCCCACATACCTCATAATATATCTAAAATGCCTAGTGTTTTAATTTTCATCAATAAGAATCCTTCAATCATTTGTTGTTTTAGTGGATTAATAATTGGCTAGTCCCTAGAAGCTACACTCAACCATCCTAAAAATGGGAGAGT
>JARHVA010002155.1:1947500-2022500 GCA_037957365.1 Torreya grandis
CTATATATATATATATGTATATTTATATGTATATGTATATGTATATGTATGTATGTATATATATATATATATATATATATATGTATATATATATATGTATATACATATACATATGTATATATATATATATACATACACACACACACACACACACACACACACACACACACACACACACACACACACACACACACACACACACACACACACACAGATACATATATACACACACATACACACACACACACACACACACATATGCAGAAAATAACACTCAGGGGTAGGATAACACCATCTATCTCTCTTTTTTTAGAGATGATGTTCATAGACAAAGGAGAAATCTTGGGTGATTGCTGGAGGTACTTCTTTTTTTTTAGAAGTAATACTTAGTCAATAGCCATATTCCTTCCTAGGTAGTACAAGTAATTGGAGTAGGGGCATAGTAACTAGCAGAATGATGTGTAGCACAAAGTCTCCCCCTCAACTGCCAAAGAGTGAAATATGAAGGAAAATGAGGGCACAAAGTCATCTCAAGGCCCTTTACATAGAAATAAATAGACAAACACACTAAAAACAATTGTGGCAGCACAAAGTCTTCTCACATTTGGCTTCAGAACACCTTCCTGATTACTTCCACTAGTTCTTTTTATTTCATTAAAATGGACAAGAACACATTCAGGAAATAGACATAAGAACAATCTCCTAAATGACACAAGCTATTATAGCACAAAGTCTGAAAGTAACCTACTTTCTCATTCAAATAAAGAAATATGATTAACAAACTAATCTCAAAGTCTTAGTAATCACTTCTCAATTTTGGCAGAGTTTTGCTTCTATAACCAAAAATATATCTATTGCATCAGATAGGAGATTACAATATATAGCAGTCAAGAAAGGCTTGGCACTTTGTTTCATGGAATGTCTCATGCTGCATTCAATTCCTTGAATGCATTTTTAGTTTTGTCAAAGAGGACCATGCTAGAACATGGTGTTTGCCTTAACTGTGGTGTGTCAATTCATCTTAAATGTCTTCTCCTCAGCATGGGTTGTCTATACTTTCACCAAATATGTAAACGGTTGTCCCCTCACTTTTATTCCAAGGGAGAAAAATAGGTCATGCCTTTAATGTTTACAAGCTCAAATATCTACTTGGTGGATTGTTCCACCTACTCGAAATAACTCCTACATAGATATTTCTTGTCTTTTTTTCTTTCTTGTTACAATTTGAGCTCTCGGGCTATCTTTTCCCCTTTTTGCTGACTTTTTCAACTCCTTCTTTAGCTAGTCACTGAGTTTGTTTTTAGGCTATGTGCCACATTTAAAAATCAACATATATTTCATTACCCTAAATTTGACATTTGTGGGTACGTCATTAGTTTAATATTTCAATGTTTTGGGTGGCCTTCTCAGCTCCTTGGTTCCATCACTTCTCTGGTTCATTCACTTTCCTTGCTCATCAATTGAACCATCTCTTTGAACTGGTCTCTAGAATCTTCTGCATCTTTCCTTTGCTTGAAACTTTCATTAAACCGTTGAATCCATTAAACCTTTGAACTAGTTTAGTTTAAGGCCCAACAGTTCATCTCTTTCTTAGAATCCTTTGTTTTCTCTAAGTCTCTCAAGATTTGAAAGAGTCTGTAGAAACATGTCTATAGAGTCCGTAGAACCAACCTTGGTTCAATGGTTCAATAGTTCAATCTTGTGTTCCGCTCATTCAATTGACTGCTTGAACCAACCACTTTGAACCAATCTCATTAAACCTTTGAGCCTTTGAACCCTTGAACCTTTTCGGTTCAAGGTTCAATGATTCAATGGTTCAATATTTCTTCTATTCATCAAGTCTTTTGAAGCCGTTGAATTTGTCGAAGTGGTTAAACTTTGAACTTTTGCTGAAGCGCTTAACTCTTTAATCTTGTCGATGCCATTGAACCTTTGAACCTGTTGAACCTTTAAACTCATTAAACTTTTTTGGTTCAAGGTTTAATGGTTCAATGGTTCATTCCTTTGTTTGAAGCTTGCCGATGGACCTTTTGGTTGAACCTCAGCGTTGAACCTATTTTGAAATTGCCTAAGTGTTGGGAACTTGTTTCTTTGAGAGAGCTCGCCTATTGAAGTCATTGAACCTTCCAGTCCCTTAACTGAAAAATATTGAATAATGAAGAATTTGAATGCTCAGAACAATTTTTTAGAAGGGAAGAGAGAATTTTGGCCTGTAGGACCAAAATAGTTCATATGTTGTCCCAAAAATGAGTGGCAAATTTTGGGAACAACAGTTGGCTCCAGTTGGGGAACTTTCTTAGTTGAAATTTTGAAATAGCTGAGGGGAGTAGAAACTAGAATCTCTAGTGCCTTAAAGTATGCCATTAGGCTACGAAGTCATGCTACCCAAAAAAAAAGGTGCCAAAAATAAAAACAAAAAGCACAAAACAAAACTAAAGACTATACAAATATACATATGTACAGATGATCTTATCTGATACTTCAAGAATTAAAGTGCTTCGAATGCTACCCATTGTGAGGCAGAGAAAAGGGCGTGCCATCTTGATACTTCAATAGGAAACTATTTTCACCATTGAGATGATGGATAGTAAATGGGCCTCTCCATAGGGAATCGAACTTCCCATGCATTCCCTTTGGTTCTCTCATTTTGTCCCATAACAGAACTTGATCTCCAATATGGAAATCATGGTTTTTTGTTTTCTAGTCAAAGATCTTCTTCACCAGACTTTGATGCATAGAAATTCAGTCCACCACCATAGTTAACTACTCATCTAGCTCAATTAAGCACATGATCCTCTTATAGATGGAGCTTTCATATGTCTGATCTTCAACCACCTTTGCCAATTTTAGTGCTAATAATTCCAAGGTGATTGGTATCTCTGCATTGAGACCATACAAAATTTGGAATAGTGACATACCTATTACCCTTTTGGGTGTAATTCTATCTACCCATAAAGCATCAATTAATGCTTTATGCTAGGTTCGTTGGTTGTCATCCACTAGCTTCCTAATCATGGTCACCAAAATCTTGTTGCTCAATTCTACTTGGCCATTCCCTTGGGAAAAATCATCAGAGGAGTTATAGAGGGTAATCTCATAATAAAAATAGAATTGAGTGATCTCATGAGAAGAAAAATAGGCTACATTATCTGTGACAATATTGGTTGGGACCCCAAACCTGGAAATGATGTTTTCCTTAAGGAAATCACATACTAATTATGAAGTAGCATGCTTGGTTAGAATGGCTTCCACCCATTTGGTGAAGTAATTTGTGGATGTGAGGACATAATCATGTCCAACACTTGGGTTTACAACACCAAAGAAATTGATTCCCCATTGCTAAACTAGCTCTTCTATCACCACTGGATTAAGAGGCAAAGCAACTAACTTGGGTCTTCAAACAAACTGTTGGCACAGTTCACACCTTCATACCCATTTGTATGCATATTGAAACAAAGTAGGCCAGTAATACCTAGCTCACAAAATCTTATGGGAAATTATAGGCATAGAAAAATGTCCTCCACATGCCAGATTATGGAAGGACTTCAAAATTTGGTTTTGTTGTTCTTTATCTATGCAGCGAAGAAACACTCCATCAAGGCTCCTCTTATACAGGTTGTTGTCCTACAAGACAAAATTTATAGCTTTCAATTTAATAGTCCTCCTTTCTTTATGAGGCAGGTGAGCAGGACACTCACCATAAGTAAGGAAATGAGCAATATTTGAATACCACTCATTCGTGGTGGAGATAAAGAGAACTATTGGTATGTCCTCCGCTTTTATTTCTTCATGTCCTACTTCAGGTCTATTGTCAGCATTCACTTAGTAGAGACCTCTTCCTTGTATAAGCTTTGTTAGTTTGATAATAAGATCAAACTCCTAGATTTTAGCAATCCAATTTCCCCTTTTGGTTCTAAATAACTACTAAGTTAATATGGATTTAACTATGGTATCAGGAACCAAGGCAATAACTTGTGAATTTAGGATGTAAAAATGGAAGTGATTTACTACCTTTACCACTACATAAGCATGCTTCTCTATGTTTGAATACTTAAGTTCATGAACTTTGAGTGGACAACTCATGAAGGATATGGGAGATTCCACACCTTCTTGGTTCTGTTGAACCAAAATTGCTAAAAGCATGTGCTCAGAAGCATAACTGTACATGGTAAAATCTTTGGTATAATCTAGACAAACCAAAATTGCGGCATGGGCAATACCCATCTTGATGTCTCAAAATGCTGATTTTCCTTCTTCAGTCCAGATGAAAGTGGCATTTCCCTTCATCATGTTCACAATGTGGCTAGTCTTCTTAGCAAACTTGGGGATGAACCTTCGTAAAAAATTCACCTTTCCAAAGAAAGAGTAAATTGCAGTCTTACTTGTGGGTAGAGTAAGTTTTTGGATCGATTTGACTCTTTTTGAGTCAATTTTTATGCCTTCTTAGGATACAATGTGTTCGAGAAGTTTCCCCTCTGTTACTCCAAAAATAGACTTTTTGGGATTTAAAAAAATGCCATTCTAGTGACATATTTTCATCACTTGTTGCAAATGGTGTACATGATTAGGGTGATGCTTAGAAAAGATAGTCAAGTCATCAATGTATACCACAATGAACTTACCCATTTCATCTTTGAAATCAAGGTCCATTACTCTCTGAAAAGTGGTGCCAGCATTTATCAGGCCAAATGGCATTCTTTGATATGCAAAAGTGCCCTAAGGGGTGGTGAAGGTAGTCTTATGCTGGTTTACTTCATCATCTTCAACTTGATTGTATCTTGAGAAGTCATCTAGCATTGATAACATCTCTAAACCGGTCACTATCTAAAGAACTTGGTCCATGATGGGCAGAGGATAGTTATCCTTTAAGGATGACCGATTCAAATTTTTGAAGTCCACACAAAGGTGAATTTCACCATTCTTTCTCCTCACAGGTACTATGTTGGCAATCCATGTGGAATGATGGATTGGAAAAATTATCCTAGCGTTCAACAATTTTTGTATTTTACATAGAATAGTACCTGATATCTTTAGATTGCACTACCAAGATTTCTGCTTGTAAGGCACCAAATCACTCTTGAGAGGAATTTCATGGTGAATTTCTTCAAGCCTGAGTGACTTTAGATCATCATAGGAGTACTCCAGAACATCTATGTTTTGGCAGAGCGGAGCAGTGAACTTGAACTTTTCTTCTTGAGTGTAGCACTTCCCAATATTCACCATCTTGGGATTTTCCTTGATACTCAAGTTTATTTGATCAAACTTCTGGGAGGAGCTTGAATCCATTTGCTACTATTTGGTGAACCTATCGTGCTTGTCAAACAACTTCTCAAGGGAAACCAATCCTTTGGGAATTTTATTTCCTTTTAGCTGTTGGAATTTCTCACCTAGGTCTGAACTTGATTCAGGTGCTGGTTCAAGCTTTTGAGGCTCACTGCCTTCAAAGTGAAGCTATTCAAAGCTGTCTTTTTGTTTCAAGAAGGCAATGATTTGGTTGTCACCATTGAACACTTGCCAATTATTAGCATTATTAGGCACACTTGGTCAAAATACCAGTTCAATAGTGTAACTATCTCCTTTAAAATTAGGGTGAGAAATGACAAGATTTACTAAAATAGCCAAAGCATTAGCTCGATCATTGAATTCCCTATGAACTATAGAGATACTAAAAGCATTAAAGCTTTCAATTTGATCCCAAACTAGATTACGATAATGATGTAATCTCTC
This sequence comes from Torreya grandis, assembly GCA_037957365.1. Classification (NCBI taxonomy): domain Eukaryota; kingdom Viridiplantae; phylum Streptophyta; class Pinopsida; order Cupressales; family Taxaceae; genus Torreya; species Torreya grandis. The sequence continues at coordinate 1,953,228 of JARHVA010002155.1, forward strand.
ATTCTTGGTTTGGTATAGATTTTTCACTTGAAAAACCACCAACTCAGCATCTCCTTTGGCATGAAGGAGTTTGATGCCCATGTCTTGAGCGGCCTTCAACCTGAGTAACAGTGATTCATACTCAGTATTGTTGTTGGTGTTGTTGAACTGCAACTTATATGAAGAAGGAAAAATATCTCCTTGAGGAGATATCAATACAATCCCAGCTCCTAAATTGATAGAGGAATAACTGCCATCAAATTCTAGTATCCATACATCATCAGAAGCTGACCTTACCTCAGATTTTCCTTTGGAGGGGAGGATTCTTCTACACTTGCACTACGCTCTATCATGTCTTCTGCTATTTTATCTAAACTAGCTTTCAGATTATCATTTTTAGAGGTTTCATTAGCTAAGATGAGAACATCCTCTGTAGTTAGGAAGTAATTACCCATGCCTAAAGACTCAAACATAATTTGAGTTTCAGGCACTGATGTTTGAGTGACTACATATTTCACTTCCTTCTTAGGGAGCAATCTCTACATAATGCCTTTGACTGGGATCCTTGCCTTAGATAGGTCCATACTTAATTTGCCACCAATGTCCTTATAGAAATTTCACCTAAGAAAGATGTCGTATGAGGCTAGGATGTCAGCCACTAGGACTGTCATCTTGATTCTCTTGTCTGGGAATGCTAAAAATACAAATTGGGTGTCCTTGATTTATCCCAGCAGTGGCACTTATTTGTTCTCCATGGAGAAATATCTTCCAAATGTCTTGGTCAGCATGAGACCAAGTGATTCTACCACTTTGGCAGGCATGACATTGTCAGATGCACCTGAGTCTATGATGCAATTGTTCAACTGGTGACTATTTATCAGCAGGGAGCCATAAAATGGTTCTATCTTCCCAGAGCAGGAGGAGCAATGACAAGGTTATTCTAGGTGGAAATGGGAGTCACCTTTGGAATAGTTGGTCTTATATGGATGGTGTTATTCTTCACACAGTCCACTAACATATCCAACTGCTTAGGGTTGGATTGTAGGAATTCAAATACAGACATTTAAATTTTAGTTTTCTTGACATGGTCAGCTATGTCAAATGTCTAAAATGAATTATGAACAAGGGAAGGGAGTTCATCCTTCTAGTTTTTAGGGGGGAGGACTGACCTGTGAAATTAAAGTTGAAGGTGCAAAAATGTTTGGGGTGCTTACTCTTTTAGTAATCACTAGGTCCTTTGGTTAGAAAGGCAGACAAATTCCTCGTTTGGAAATTGAAATTGCAAGTTGAGCTTTCTCCTCTATTTTTTCTTTATCAACTTGCTGGGCTGACTGATTCTTGGATTGGGTGAACACACCATATGATCCCTCAACTACTCTACTTTCACTTATGGGTTCATCTTGGTAATTTAGGAAACCAATATTGGAGTTGCCAGCTAATTCTTCTTCTCGCTCGATGAAGAGATTAGTGTCATCTTCTAGGTTCAACTCAAGCTGGAAGGAGAAATCTGATTCTACCTCAAGATATCAAACTACTGAATTGGTTAGAGGTGCTTCAATGGCTAATTTTCTCTGAGTGGGAGGAAGATGATTTGGCTACCATTGATTCCTAGTAGCATTGCCTTGGTATGGCTGATTGGGGAATGTCTTCCATGGTATATCTATGTACGAAGGGGCAGATGACATCCCTTGTGCCATTTTATTTTTGAGAGCAAAAAACTCATTTCCTAGCTTCCACACCATTGGATAAGTGGTGCATGTACATGGATATTCAAAATATGAAGAGGATTTACCTCTGTTAGGATTTTTCATTATCTTTCCTACCAAGATAAGGTCATCTTCCACCTCAGTGGCCAAATCTTGAGCTGCAGCAAGGTCTATGTGGCTAGCACATCTCAGTAAAAATCTCACTTTAGGCAGTTGAGAATTGATGAAGAAGCATTTCAGATTCTTAGCTATTGGCTGAGTAATTATGGGAAACATATTCCTTAGCTTGTCAAACTTTGCTATGAAATCCCTCATAGGCTCATGAGGCTCCTTCTTCATCTGTGTGAGTTGGGCTAGAATGGCATGCACATCTTCTACAAGCTTGAATATAGCTTCAAATTTAGCTTTGAGAGTGTCCCAGTCAGTCACTGACCAAGCCTATAGATGGTAGAACAAGTCTGCAATAGCATCTTGCAATGTTTCCACAAACAGCCTGATCGCTACGTCTTCATATTTCACACCTATCACGCCACAGGCTATGCTAAAGGCTATAATATGTTCATCAGGATGAACTCTCCAATCACCAAAGAATTTGGGAAATTTTTTCCTTGAACTACATGGTAGCTCATGTAGAGGTGGAGTAAGATTGAGTGGACCAAAAGAGTTACCCTAGGGGCCTTGAGCTGCCATTGTATGATTATGGAAAGGGGAGATAACAAATCTTGGTGGAGTATGTATGGGCAAAGATCTACTAGCAGAGGAAAAAGAAGCTCTGCCTTGTGTTGGTGACCTAGTGTTGGTAGGAGGAAGACTCTTGGTTTTTTGAAGGTGAGGTTGTAGAGGAAATAACTCAAAATTAATCTGATACACCAACTCAAAAATAGGGTCCACAACACCTTTGGATCTCTAGTTTCTCATATACTGTAGAGCTACTAGATTGCAAAGCTGAAATGGATAAGGATAAGGACTACTTCAATTTGAAGCTTGAGGCTTCAAACTACACAAAATGGTCCCCAGTGCTGTCGCAAAAAACTTTTGGGTGAATATTTTGTCACCAACTAACTGATGGAAAAAATAGGTTATTTCAACCATAGCATAAAGAGATTGGTTGTCCAAATGTTCAAGTTTACCACATCAAAAGGAGACAAATCTCTCCTCTCATCAAGGGGAGGTTCCTTATAAATATGAGGTGCTAAGCTATATACTATATATATATGTAGAAAATAACACTCAGGGGTAGGATAACACCATCCATCTCTCTTTTTTTAGAGATTATGTTCACAGACAAAGAAAAAATCCTAGGTGATTGCTGGAGGTACTTCTCTATTTTTTAGAAGTGATACTCAGTCAATAGTCAGATTCCTTCCTGGGTAGTACAAGTAAATGGAATAGGGGCATACTAACTAGCAGAATGAGGTGTAGCACAAAGACTCCCTCTCAACTACCAAAAAGTGAAATACAAAGGACAATGAGGGCACAAAGTCATCCCAAGGCCCTTTACACAGAAAGAAACAGACAAACACACCAAAGATAATTGTGGCAGCACAAAGTCTTCCCACAATTGGCTTCATGACACCTTCCTAATTACTTACACTAGTTTTGCTTATTTTATTAAAATAGACAAGAACACATTTAGGAAATAGACATAAGAATAATCTCCTAAATGACACAAGCTATTACAGCACAAAGTCTGAAAGTAACTTGCTTTCTCATTCAAACAAATAAATATGATTAACAAACTAAGCTCAAATTCTTAGTAATTACCTCTTAATTTTGGTAGGGTTTTGATTCTATAACTAAAAAGATCTTTTTTGCATCAGATAGGAGATTACAATATATAGCAGTCAAGAAAGGCTTGGCGCTTTGTTTCATGGAACGACCCATGGTGCATTCAATTCCTTGAATGCATTTTTAGTTTTATCAAAGAGGCCCATGATGGAATAGGGTGTCTACCTTAACTGTGGCATATTTATTCATCTTAAATGTCTTCTCTTTAGCATGGGTTGTCTGGTCTTTCACCAAATATGTACATGGCTGTCCCCTCACTTTTATTCCAAGGGAGAAAATATGCTGCACCTTTAATGTTTGCAAGCTTAAATATCTACTTGGTAGACTATTCCACCTACTATAAATAACTCCTACGTAGATATTTTTAGTCTTTCCCTCTTTTCTATTGTAATTTGAGCTCTTGGATTATTTCCCCCCCTTTTTGATGACCTTTTTGGCTCCCTCTTTAGCTGGTCACTGAGTTTGTTTTCAAGTTCTGTGCCACATTTAAAAATCAATGGATATTTCATTACCCTAAATTTGACATCCATAGGGACGTCATTGGTTCACTGTTTCAATGTTTTAGGTGGCCTTCTCAGCTCCTTGGTTCCATCACTTCTCTGGTTCATTCACTTTTCTTGCTCATTGGTTGAACCATCTCTTTGAACTGGTCTCTGGAATCTTCCACTTCTTTCCTTTGCTTGAAGCTTTCATTGAACCATTGAATCCATTGAACCTTTGAGCCATTTTGGTTCAAGGTTTAATGGTTCATCCTCTTTATTAGAAGCCTTTGTTTTCTCTAAGTCTCTCGAGCTTTGAAAGAGTCCATAGAAACATGTCTGTAGAGTCCGCAGAACCAACCTTGGGTCAACGATTCAATAGTTCAATCTTGTGTTCTACTCATTCAATTGACCACTTCAACCAACCACTTTGAACCAATCTCATTGAACCTTTGAACCTTTGAGCCTTTTTGGTTCAAGGTCCAATGGTTCAATGGTTCAATCTTTCTTTTATTCGTTAAGTCTTTTGAAGCCATTGAACTTGCCGAAGTGGTTGAACTTTAAACTTCTGCCGAAGCACTTAACTCTTTAAGCTGGTCAATGCCATTGAACCTTTAAACCCATTGAACCTTTTTAGTTCAAGGTTCAATGGTTCATTCCTTTATTTGAAGCTTGCCGATGGACCTTTTGGTTGAACCTCAACATTGAACCTATTTTGAAATTACCTAAGTGTTGGGATCTTGTTCCTTTGAGAGAGGTCACCTGTTGAAGTTGTTGAACCTGTTAGTCCCTTAACTAAAAAATATTATAATATTAAAGAAGAATTTGAATGCTCAGAATAATTTTTGAGAAGGGAAGAGAGAATTTTGGCTTGTAGGACCAAAATAGTTCATATGTTGTCCCAAAAATGAGTGATAGAGTTTGGGAACAATAGTATTTACATTAATTAATGTTTTATCTGATAGAACATCAATCTACTTTCTAAAAAATAGAAAAGTATTTGAGCACTTTAAAAAATTTAATACCCTTGATGAAAACTTGTTAAATGTAAAGAATTGTCATCTTAAAATAGATAATAGAGGAGAGTTTTTTTATCAATCAAATGATTAGCTTATATGAACAAGAAGGCATTCAACTTTAGCAAATTATACCTTATGCCCCTCAATAAAAATGGTGTATCTAGATACAAAAACTGCACACTAAAGGAAATTACCAATTGCATGGTATATTCCAAATAGTTGAATCCACATTATTTGGCAGGGATAATTTAGTGTGCAAACTTACCTCCAAAATCTCACTCCGCACTATGGAGTGTTAATTATGGCTCTCAAATAAAAAATTTCTAGTGTTAGAAAGATGTTTCTAAATTCAAAGTTTTTAGATGTAATATATAGGTGTATATTCCAAATGAAAAGTGAAAGTAGGGTTGAAGAGTAATATTTTGCCCCACTAATAATATAAATAAATAAAAAATAATTACCAAATAAATCTTAAAATTACTTAATATTTGTTTTAATTTAAAAAAAATGAATGCACTACATATTTGTATATATAACCTAAAACATATATGTTCGATTAATGTCAATGGTCCAATCTAAAGACATTTTCAAGGGATGATGGAAGTGCATGGGATCTATTTATTCTATAACTTATGACACAATAATATGCTTTGACCAAACAATGGAAATAAAGGGTCATTCTTGTATCTTTGTTGGTTACTATGAAGAAGTGAAGCCATATCATTTTATGGTTTTGAGAACCATTAAAGTGATTTAGTATATAGATGTGTTATTTGATGAAAAATATTGGGTTTTCAATCCAAAATATCCTACTACTCCTCCATTACCTTCTCCTAAGATTGAAAAAATTTATGATGTCTGTTTTGAAGAATGACAAAATTTAGGTGACTCCCATTCTAATAAATATTACAATTAAAATTATGATCCATAGTAGGGACAACTAATAACTCAACCATAAATATAATTATAATTTTAGAATAGACCTACATAGCCATAATAATCTATACTAAAATGGGTTTATAAATTTCATAATGAGGTTGGTATATTGGTAGAGGATCCAAGATATCCAAAATTGATGAGATCAAAACACACACACACACACACGTTACTACACATTTAGACTGATTGGTATAAATACATGATCTAAAGATTTATTATCAAGCTTCTAAGCATCCTGAATGACAAGTAGCTATGGCCAAATAAATCTTCTTTGAAGAATAATGGAATTTTTTATTTTGTTCCACATCCAAAGTGAATAAAACTAGTGAGTTGTAAGTGGGTGCACCAATATATGGGTCCATTAATGCATATAAAACCTGAATTGTATCTAGTGTTTTTTCACAAGTTGAAGATGTTGACTACCTTCAAACCTTTTCTCTAGTTGAAAAATATAAATTTTATGAGGATATTACTATCCTTGGATGCAACAAAGTATGATTATTCCATCATATGGAAGTCAAAATCACATTCTTACATGGAAACATGCAAGAATAAATATACGTGCAATAACCTCTTAGGGTCATAAGTAGTGAGAACTTTGGATTTATATATGTGGATTGAAGAATTCCTTACATAGCTTGAAACAAGCTTTTCAATATTGGTATGAATATATAAAAACATTCTTAATCAACAATGTTTTACATGGAGTATGTATGAAAACACAATTGACAACAAGAAAGTAGGCATGAAACTCCCTAATTTTGATCCTTTACGTCAATGAACTAATCATCATGAGATGTTTCGATTCAAATGTTCATGATTTGAAACCTTAGATAAGGAACTCTTTTGAGATGACTGAATTGGGCTTGTTCCAATTTTTATTTGGTCTTCATATTTTACATTATAATAGAGTAATTTTATTTAATCAATCATATTATTATGAAGGCATACTCAACCTATTCTATATGAAAGTCTACAAATCCACATTAAATCCATCAATATGGATTCAAAAATTCTACTGAGAGTTCTTTTCTTTTGATTGATGGTACACTTTACAAGGAATTGGAAGGAATTTTTTTTTACTTGACTCATAGTCATTCTAATATTTCATTTACTATGAAATTGGTATTTCTCTCTTATTAGGACCCCCATGAAACCCATTGGAAATATAAAAATGAATTCCAAGTTATCTTTGTTGTACTAATAACTATGGGATTAAGTAAAGATCAAGAGGAAAAGCCGTAATTTCTTGTTACAATTTTAGTGGGAATAAAATATTTTTTGACTCCACAAAAAATGATTTGGCAAGAGATATAAATGATTGTAAGTCAACTATAGGATATAAATATTATCTTGTGGAAAGTCCCATGAATTGGTCTTCCAAGAAACATAATACTATTACTTTGCCTACTATTGAATTAGAGTATAGTGGATCTGTCACTTATATCCATGAGTTAGTATATATAAAGATGTAATATCCCACCTTCTATTGAAGGGATTCTTAAGGTAACAATCTCATCCTCACCATCGTGAGGCTTCACATGTGTGCATGATTGTAGAATGTTCTCTGTGGGTCTAAGTTTGGCATATCAATAGAGCCTTATTTTTTTTGTAATTATTTATAGTTTATAGTTAATTATATTTTCATAAGCATAATAATTTCAACATCATTGGTCTTATTCATAAATATTTTATATTGAATTATAAAATTGTGTTAATTAAGTTTAATATGTGGATATGTATCTAGTAGGTACAATCTCTCTTAAATAGGCCACATGATTAACTATTATAGTTGGACCATATAATTATGTTACCTAATATTGATAATATTTATTTTTAACTAAATATAAAATTAATATTTTAATATATACTAAAATAAAACATAAATATTTGTAGTATAATAAAATTTAATAAAAAATCCATTAAATATAATGTTTAATTAATTTATATGTTTATCGCATAATAAATAGTTTTTAAACTCTAACTAAGAGTTGTGTGATGATGAAAGTATGTTATTTCCCCTAGTAGTTTCCTAAAACTAGCAATTGCCCCAAAGGTGCAAAGAAAGATGGAGGTATTGTATATTCTTTTTTGGCTATTATATTTAGTATGTATTAATATATAGTATATCGCATATATATAAATATTATCTTATATAATATATAAATTATATGAATGGTAATGACCATACAATTCTTGCGCTGTTCACACAATACTTGATTTTTTTTGCCTGACCCAACACAAATTTTGCCATTACTAGTTGACTATTCAAAAACACTACAAAGATAAATTTATTAAATATTTAAATTTTACAGTAAATAAGAATTCAAATTATATAAATCTATGTAACAAGAATTAACAACCATAAAAACTAGTAAAATTTTAATTCTAAAATAAGAAAATTTAAATAAGAATAAATATTTTTAGCCAAAATAAAATCCTCTTGAAATTATAATGTATCCCAACTAAAGGCTAATGGGAGATTGATTAAATTAATAAAAAAAAAAGACCAAAAGTAATTTTTAAGATCCCAACAAAACAACCCACAACAACCAATTAAAAAGATGAAAGAGACCATTGATGACTTGTCAAAGTGACTGTAAATGTTATCATTTGTTCACCCCTTTTGAGGATTGTAACCCTATAATTTAATTCCAAAATAGAACCCCTAAAAACAATCTTAAATTATACTAAAAAACTAAATGTGGCTCTCCATCTACCCTTCCTATCAATTCATAATAACGTAAAATCAAATATGCATCGGCCAATGTATAATAAAACTCGTGATGGAATTGAGTGATGTCACTTTCATGATATAATTGTTAAATGAAAGAAATAGATTTGAAGCAATTTTTACTCCCAAAAAGAAACATGACCATAATACATATACATTATATATATATATGTCATGTTCAAACATGGAAACAAATACATATTTATAGTTTGTTGAAAGCACAGAGGGGCTTTCTGAGTTGGTTGAAATCCTTGACTAAAATGGAATGCAATTTTACTTGAGTTGAAATAGATAAGATAAAAATAATGGTGGTGGTGTTGCTCTTGGGTTGAGTTAAATAAAAGAATAAAACTTGATATGGAAAAAACATTAAAGCTGTTGTATGAAAAGACCACTTTAGGATGTTGTAACCTTGGATGTGGAGATAATAAAGATTGTGAGAAGGCAATGAAGAAGGTGAAGATCAATGGTGTGGTGCAAAAGTGGCAATCAAAGAGAGATCTTGGCATGGTGTAGCTTAAAATGTTGAGATTATAGTAGTAGAAGTGACTAAAGGAAGATCTAGTAATGGCAGTGATGGATACATCTACAAATAATCATATGATGTAGTATAATTGTATGGATATAGAAGGCCACCTAGGGCATATTTTTTTCTCAAGAATCACCATCATCATCAATCTAAATAGTTTTACATGTTCAACCAATAGAAATATGTTTGGTTTATAGCAGGTTGCTTGTTCAAATCATGGGAGCAGCATTTGAAGCACCAAACCTATGGCTCAATTAGTGTCTTCTTATCCTTTGCTATTTCAAAAATATTGGTTTCACAACACAAAGGATCATCCACCTTTTATGGCCATTATAGGGGTTAGTAATAATAGTAATAATAATAATCATCATCTTGCCAGTATGTTTGGAGGTTTTGAGGAGGATAAAAGGTTTAGGGGCTTAACATCACATAATATTTATTGATATGGTGGCCATCCATTGAAAAACATCCATAAGGAGGTAAAATACTTCACTTATGATGGGCAATTTACTGAAACAACAACAACATGGTTGATAAAACTTCTAACTGTTGGTTGATGTAAATGGCATCATGTGCTACCAAGCTGCTCTACACCACCACTTCCCCCAAACCACCACTATTCAAAACCAAGTTGTTTAAAATGGAATATGGTGTTTTGTCTTGTTGTGAGATGAATATACAAGACCTTTCCCACTATATAATCCTTTGGATAAATAATAGAATAGACTTTCAAAAGTATATATTTACCCTTAAAAAATTAAATAATAAATTATTAGCTTGTCTTTTCCATTTTCTTAGTCAATCGAACCCAAATATTTCATAATTTGATGGATAACGAGCATGACCATGATTATTTGTTTGGATAGCCAAATCTAATGCAAGTGTCATGGATGAAACCTAGCTGCCTCTAGTGGGACAAATGATGGCCTGCCAAGTGGTATTAAAAAAAAGGAGCATGTAGTATGAAAGCTCTACATGTGAGGATTAGTAATGTTTTGTATTACATTAATTTGGAAATCCTTTTTAATGTCAAATGCATGTTATGATACCCTCTATTTTATAATGGTTTTTTTGAAATTTGGGAAGTTTATTATTACAATATTTTTAAATAATTTAAATGTGATAATAAATTTTGGAAAAGCTCAAACTGGTGGCATTAATAATTATCTTAAGTTTTGACATTGTAATTATTATATTTCTATATTCATATGTATTTTTTAAGTCTTAATTTAACTAAAGAGATTATTATATTAACATTATTATATCTCTATATTAATATGTATATAAGACTTTAAAAGCATATTTTGTTATGATTATTAAATTGAACTGATTTTAAACTAACATAAAAACACAAATTAAAATCTTATAAAACTTAAAATATAATATAATATATATATATATATATATATATATATATATATATATATATATATGTATGTATGTATGTATGTATATGTATACATATAGATATATACATATATATATATATATATATATATATATATATATATATATATATATATATATATATATACATATATACATATATATATATATATACATATATATATGTATGTATGTACGTATATGTATATATATCTATATATATATCTATATGTATATATATGTATATATATATATATATATATATATATATATATATATATATATATATATATATATATATATGTATATATCTATATGTATACATATACATACATACATACATACATACATACATACATACATACATATATATATATATATATATATATATATATATATATATATATATATATATATATATATACATATACATATACATATATACATATACATATATATGTATATCTATATATATATCTATATGTATATATATATATATATATATATATATATATATATATGTATATATTTATATGTATACATATACATACATACATACATACATATATATATATATATATATATATATATATATATATATATATATACATATACATATATACATATACATATATATATACATATATATGTAAATATATACATATATATGTAAATATATACATATATATGTAAATATATACACACACATATATATATATATATATATATATATATATATATATATATATATGTGTGTGTGTGTGTGTGTGTGTACATATATGTATGTATATGTATACATATATGTATATGTATACATACATACATACATATATATATATATATATATATATATATATATATATATATATATATATATATATATATATATATATATATATATATATATATTCCATTTATTTAAAAAAATGTAATCATTATACTTTATAATAATAAATATATTATCACAATGAGAAATCATGCAACTTCTATCTCAAAAAATTTGCATGTTAAAGTGCAATAAATTAAGGTTGTTATTGGCTTACTTTGTACAAGATAATTCATTTTTTTTTTCACTTTATCTATGCATTTTTATGTAGTGTACATTCTCTTCTTTGTAGTGCTTATTCATTGGGGCATGTGTTGGAGGATGATGGGGCTTATGGTTCGGTAAAGGCTTTGTGAGTTATCTATCAATTAGTTTTTTACAAAGCATACAAGAGATAAAAGTGTGTTTCACTCTGAGTGGTCCTCTAAATACTATCATATTCATTTTCATTTGTAGGCTTACATAACTATTCTGCATGTCTAAGGCCATCATACTTTTCATAAATGTCATAACTACATTTAATTATCAAATATACATAGTATACAAATGTAGAGTAGAATAATCTTATGCATTCTTAAGTTTGGTTACCGATAGATAGAATAATAAGTCAGTTAAAAAATGGTCATGTATAACCAAAATTAAAAATATTAATTTTTAATAATCAATTCAATGTACAAATGGTAATATTGTGGAAATTATTTTACAAAAAAAAAAAAAAAAAACTTTAATACTATAATAATATTAAAATTTATTTTATCAATAGGCCCATTAATGGGTGAATAGTATAGCAAGGTAAAGATAAAATAAAATATCATGCAAATTAGATTCCTCCTCAACCAAGGTGGTTTAAAATAAATTTTGATGGAGCCTCTAGAGGCAATTTGCGTGCTTCTGGAGCTAGATTTATTTTAAGGGATCACAGTGGTTCTCTCATTAGGGTTGAATCTCAAAAGCTTGTGGATTGGACTAAAAATGAAGCCTAAGATTAAGATCTAATAGCATGGTTGGATATGGTACTACAATGTGGGATTGAAAAAATATATATTAAAGGGGATTCCAAGATTATGATTTCACCATTCAATAAGATATATATATATATATATATATATATATATATATATATATATATATATATATATATATATATATATATATGTAAAAAGTGTGCATTATTGATTTCTTGAGTGGTGTCTTATTGTCTACCACATGGGGCTAAGATGAGATGTTATTTTCCTATTGCATCAAAAAATATTTGTCTTCATTCTACCCTCCTTGACTTTGTAAAGGTGATTTTTTGTCCTTTTTTATTGTTGGCTTGAGTAACATGTGATTGGGAAACATTTTGCCAGTCTATATAGTGTTATTTATATTATATTTGATCTAATATCACATTGAATAATTTTAACCTTATCAGAAGTGGTGTGGCATGCCAAAATCAAATAAATATATTGTTTTCATTGAGGATGCCAAATAATTTCATGTTTCCAATATTTGAAATTATTTCACCTTAAACAAAAAATTGGAGGAGAGAAGGTGCATAATTTTAATTCTTTTTATTCATAAAGTGTAATTCCATTTTAAGTTTTCAAATGTCCTTTTCAAAAATTTGAAAACATTTAAATTTGAAATCATTTAAAATTTAAGTAATTTCTCATTGAAATAACCTTGTCCAAGCTACTCTCAGTGGGTTTGGATTTAAAAACAACCAAGTCATGAAATTCAAGGAGAAATAAAGAGAGCAAATCTTATGCCCATTCATCACTATTGAAAAATGTAAATCCAAAAATCAAGAAAATTGAGTATATTGATGTATGATGTTTTCTTTTTAAGCTTGTGATAATGATAGGGTGAATACTTTTTAGCACCATTTAATACATATAAAGGGGACCATTTGCGATTGATAAGGAAATAATTGGGGTAAAATAAAAACTCTAAAACTCTAAAAATCTAAACTGCAAAATTTGAAACAAACATGCATTCTATCAAATATATTGTTAACACTACATTGACCAATAAATACAATTGGATAGAATGGTCTCGATAAGTGGATATCACAATCTTTAATTATCTATTTTTTGATATTTGTGATGGGGAAAACAACCAACTAAACCAACAAGGAATACAAAGGATACATTGATATGGAAGCAAAAAAACTAGAAGGCATTAGCCTTGATGAGAGCATTAGTGAATAAAGATGTGTTTCATCATATATAGGAGTGTAGTACACCATGGGAGAATTTAAAAAAATAAATTATCTATATTATTCCCACTCAAAATTTGAATTATTTTAATTATAGATGAATTTATTCAGCCTAGAGTTGTAATATGGTGATGTGATGAGATTGGCTTTATATATACATGCCATAAAACATGATGTAGAAGTAACATGTATAAAAATTGACATGTACATGACCACATTCATAAAATACCTTCATCCCAAACTTTTTACCTATTTGAAGTCTCTAGTTTAGAAATTAATTATTTGAAGACTCTCATATTTGACCAGTTGGTTGAAAAGATGGTAGAAAAAGAAAAGGCCTTTGGAAGAAAAACCAAATCCAAAAAAGGTGAAAATGTGTGCTCTATGAAATTAAATTATTAAAAAACATAAAACAAGGTCAGATATTATAAAATTGAAGGCAATAACAACTAAAAATACAAGTACAAGGGAAAAGGTGGAAAAAAAATCATGGTGGTCAAAATAAAAAATAAGATGATAAATAAAACCTATACTAAGAATGGTGTGACAGAAAAGGAATCCATGAGACTCATGAATGTAGGATTTCATGGGATAAAATTGAAGCATATCATAATAAGAAATATTAAAACTCAAAATAAATAATCAAAAGAGTCAAAATTAGCAAAATTCATCAATGAATGTGTGTTTTCTAATATATACAATGAAGAAAATAGTGTATGGATCAATTATTCATGGTTTGATGTTTGGATTTTTGATACTGGTTCCACTCAACATATGATTTTTTGAAAAGACTACTTTGAGAATTATAATGAATAAAATTATCAATCAGTATACCCCATAGAAATATCAAGTCTACCACAATAGGGAACAGGTATAATTCAAATCAAGTGTCCAAGGATTCCAAAATAAAAACTTGAGAATGTTCTCTACCTTCTTTAATTGAAAAAAAACTTGTTATCCCTAGTGCTCATAAGGGAACAAGGCCATTTTATTCTATTTTATATTGCTAACATTATATTCAGGATAAAAAGTGAGAATATAGTCATATTGACTGCATATGGGGAATGAAAACTACTAAAACTCAGGGATTAGCCATCAAATACAAGGAATTATGCTCATAGCATGGAAGATGGAATGTCTCCAAACATGTTTTGGCATACATTTGATTTGATAACACTCATTAAAATAATATTCATTTATTTCAAAAGAATGGTGTTGTTGGCATGCCTATATTTCCTAAAAAATCAAATGAAAAGTGTGAAGCCTACATCTTGGCTAAAAATGTAAGAGAACCATTTCTTACGTCACAATAGAAATTTGATTGAAAATTACAACTTGTTTACTCAAACTTGTTTTCTCTTCCCATCCTCTCCACTAGTGGTCATAAGTGCCTCTTGTTTTTCATTGATTACTATATTCAGATGACATGGATATACTTTCTAAATAAAAAATAAAAAGCCTTCAAGACTTCCTAGAAGTTTTGAAACATGATTGAAAATGAAGCATAAATCCTCATCAAGACATTCATGATAGACAATGGTGGTGA
The DNA here is from genome assembly GCA_037957365.1 of Torreya grandis. Lineage (NCBI taxonomy): Eukaryota > Viridiplantae > Streptophyta > Pinopsida > Cupressales > Taxaceae > Torreya > Torreya grandis. The sequence continues at coordinate 1,968,359 of JARHVA010002155.1, forward strand.
ATTCACATTAAAGAATTTTGAATCCTATCTTGAGAAAAATGGGATAAAAAACCATCTCATAGTTCCTTACACTCCACAATAAATTGGAGTTGTAGAACGAATGAATAGAACTATGATCAATATGGTTCATTAATATTGTATTTCAATGGGATAAATCTACACCTTTTGGAAAAAAATTCTTAGATGGTTCAATATACCTATGTAATAGATCACCATCAACAACCATACAATCTAACACTCCACTTCCTTCAATTTGACATCTTTGAATTTTTAGATCCACTTTTTATGCATTAATTCCAAAAGAGAAAAAAAAATTGTACCATAAAAGTAAAAAATGAATCCACTTGGGATATTATAAATCCTCAAAGGCATAAAGGATATATGATGAGAAAGAGAAGAATTTTCTCATCATAAAGTATATTGATTGGAAATTGAGCTGACTTGACAACTACACAAAACTTGATGTCTACACACACACACACACACACATAGAGAGAGAGAGAGAGAGAGAGAGAGAGAGAGAGAGAGAGAGAGAGAGAGAGAGAGAGAGAGAGAGAGAGAGAGAGAGAGAGAGAGAGAGAGAGAGAGAGAGAGAGTGATTTGGATGTTCTAGATAATTAGTGGGGGACACATAGGTGGGAATCTATTAATAATATATTATCTACTATACATGAAATTGAAACTCATCCTAAAGGGAAGAATGAAAATTCATTAGATAATGAACATGGGCTAGAATAATAGAGGGAAAAAAGTGATAAAACTTCAGAGGATGAAATTGAATAACCTAAAACATAGAAATAGATGTTGAAGTTGGCCACTCAAACATTAAAAGATGTGAAACCTGATGAAGTTGGGAAAATAGGCATAAGAAGTGTGTATGCAGCTACATCACAATCTGACAAGTATTTTGAATAAATTCAAGATAGAATTGAAAATCTCACCTTGAATGATTTTTCAAAAGAAAAACTCAACGTTGCATTTTATTCCAAACTAACATCTTGAAAATAGGTTAATTGGATTGAATCTTAGAGAGAATCCATGGAATATGTATACAATGCATAGGTAAAAAATGGGACATATAAATTAGTTGTTCCTCCATATGGTTTAAAACCAATTGGTTATAAGTGGGTCTCCCACAAAAAATATAAGGCTAAAGGTTTACTTGAAAAGTAAAAAGCATGACTTGTTGTAAAGGGGTATGCTTGAAAATAAGGAATTAACTACAATGAAACCTTTGCACCTACATCTAAATGCACTAACATTCAAACCATGTTGGCTTTGATAGCTCATAATAGATGAAAAATTCACCAAATGGATGTCAAAAATGCATTCTTGAATGGTGACCTCAATTAAACTGTGTAGATGACACAACCTAAAGGTTTTTTAATAAATGGATAAGAGCACAGAGTCTATAAACTAGAAAAATTGTCATATGGTTTGAAACAAGCCCCTAAAGTATGGTACGAAAAACAAGCTAAGCACCTCATGAACATGAACTTCAAACATCTTGAGTTTGAATATGTAAACATTTTCATCAAAACTTTTGAAAAAAATAGTTGTATTTGTGGTGGTGTATGTTTATGATTTTCTCATCACAAGGAAAAATGAATGGTACACTAAAAAACTCAAATCAAAGTTGATGAAAAGATTTGAAATGACTAATTTATGTTATCTTCATTAGTATTTGGGTGTTGAAGTAATTAAAAAACCAAATTATCTCTTCATCACTCAATAGAAGTACATTGGTGACATTCTAAATATTGTAAGACTCGCGACACACCCATGGAATAAAATCTCAAATTGACATCTGAATATTTAACATATTTGGTCGATGCCACTAAATACAAATAACTCATTGAAATTCTGATTTATGTGGCCATATCTTAACTAGATATATCATTTGCAATTGGTTTCCTCTCAAGATTCATGTAATAACCTAGGGATAATCATTGGGTAGTAGCAAAAAGGGTTCTTAGATATCTCAAAGGAACATAAAATTTTGGGCTCAAACACTCCAAAGAAAGAGAATTCAAATTCATTGTGTATTCATATTTTGAGTATGCTGGTGATGAGCAAGATTGAAATCCCACCTTAGGTTTTCTAATGAATTTGGGAATAACAATTATTAGTTGAAAATCCATGAAACAATCAATATCAATATTGTATTTAGAAGATGAAAAATATATGGCCACTTTAGAGGCAACTAGAGAGATCTTGTGACTCAGAAGGGTTCTTTATTATTTGTAGGAGCAATAGGTTTTATCAACACCTATCATGGTTGACAACACTTCTACAATCTATATGGTAATGAATGTAGTATTTCATGACCAAACCAAACATATCAATACTAAACTTCATCTAATTAAACACTATGTGAAAGATGGTAGTGTCAAGTTAGAACATTGCCTAATAGCAGAGCAACCAATAGACATCCTAAAATGAGAATCATTTCAAATATGTTCAGTCTAACACACCACATATGCATAATTTTAGATGGGGACTTATTGGGTCTAACACACCCCATGTGCAATTCATGAGATGGGGACCATATTATTTTAGTTTGGTCTCTGGTTTGGAGGTTCCTAGATGTGAAGTTATATTTTATGAGTGTGTGATTTATATTATATTTAGTGTGGAAGGGATTATATTCAAGAACCTATCTAGACTCTACATATGATTTACCTCTTCTCTACTCAGCATCATATCAAAACTATGAAAGAGTGTATCATATGTAGACAATAACTAAATGAAAGAGTGTATCATATGTAGACAATAACTAAATTAAAGTTGGATGTGATTAGGAGCCTAGCCAAGTATAGAAGCATACCAATATTTGTGTAAAGTGACTAAGGCAAGAAAAAGCTTGAAATAAAAGCCCATCAAAACACAACGAATACTGCCAAGTGTCGTCTGTCGAGCCCCATTTTACTTTATTTTTAAGAGTTGAAGAAGATGCCACGTGTCTTTTGTAAGATAAGTGGAACATGCCAAGTGTCATCATCTGCATGAATCTAAAATAAGTCCCAAGTGTATCTATAGTGTTTCTAAAATCTCAGTGGAATCCACCAAGTGTCATCTTCTACAGGACACTCAAAAAGCATCCAAAGCCTCTACAAGTTAAGCAGATGCTACCACATGTCCTCGTCTATTTCATAGAAAATACTGCCAGGTGTCCTCATCTATTTCATAGTAGATGTTGCCACGTGTCACATGTTGAGATCAGTAGAAAATTGACTAAGGCAAAGCCAAAGGACAAACAACCCTTTCATAGGTCACTTGGACACCAAAGTGGACCGTTGCAAAAATCTAAAAGGTCATTTTATAGCTCAAACAACCCTTGCAGAGAGTAGGTGAGGGGAAAATGAACTGATTCAAAGGCCAAACAAGCAAAGGTAGACATAAAGAATTCCTTGAGAAAAGTTCCTGTAGTAAAGTTGTAAAGAAATAATTCCTTCAGACAAATTGTCTGAAAGAATTCCTTTGGACTTTTTATTCGAATAAAAAAGTCCCCCGAAACATAAAACCCACCAAGTTTCCATGTGCCACTTCCAAAAATATAGTGAAAGCTACCACATTTCATCTACTGAGACACAGTTTCAAAGTGGTGGAACATGCCATGCATCATCTTCAAAACTCTGCAGAGATCCCATGTGTCATCTTATGCAGGAAACTAATATGAGTCCCGAAGACTTTCAAAAGAGAAGCTAAAGCTCGACAGAAGCTACCACGTGTTGACATCCATAGTTTCTCCCTTTGGTTTCTTTATTAAGGATTTTGGTAGACCCCTAGTAAGCTATTGAAGTAAGCGGAAGGTGCCAAGTGTTATCCTTTACAATATTCTCAAAAGACAAGTGAAAGCTGCCACGTACTCCATTATAACCTCGCGGAGTGCAACAACTATTTTTATCTGCATTCTTGAGTTTCTTACATGTTTCAAATCTCCTTTCAAATAATCATCTCTCAGAGTCCCATGAATACTGCCAAGTGTCCTCACCTATTTTTAAAGGGAACCTGCCACATGTCAATTGTTAAGATCAGCAAAAACCAACCAAAGAGCAAAATCTGATTGAATCAAAGACCCAATTCAATAGCCAAAAAAGGAGGAATGATGAAGAAGGACCAGAAACACTCACGCATAAGATATGTTTCTAGAATTAGAATACCAGGTGGATGTTGGAGGATACAAACATTCAATGACATGACCCATTTCTCTGCATGGAGAAAAGCAAATGGGCAAATATGCCCGATTTCAGCATATCTTCTTGACATAATTTAATGCAACCTAATGTGTTACTGCTCCCAAGTCTTTCTTGGAGGGCTATATATATTGGACTCTTTGTTATTGTTTAGCAGAGAAGATCTCTCTCTGTGACCAAAAACAAAACTCTATCCAAATTGAAAGGCATTACTGAGACTTTGAGATCAGATTGTTCATCATATTTCTTTATTTAAATTAGAAAGAAAGTTAGTTTCAAACTTTGTGCTGTTATAGCTTGTATCATTATAAAAGATTCTTCTTATGTCTATTTCCTGAATGTATTCTTGTTTATGCAATTTAACAAGTAGAGCTAGTAGAGGTGACAAAGAAGGTGTCCTGAAGCCAGTTACTTTCAGACTTTGTGCTGTCATAATTATCTTCAGTGTGTGTTTATTTTTTGTTTCTATGTAAAGAACCTTGGGACAACTTTGTAACCTCATTATTCTTCATATTTCATTATTTGGTAGTTGAGATGGAGACTTTGTGCCTCATTTCATCATGTTTTGTTACTATACACTATTACAGTTACTTGTCTTCACCAAAAAGATTCCTTTTGTCTGCTGAACAACACTTCTAAAAGAAGAGGAGTGTCTTCTGTCATTTCATCAGGATTTCTCCTTTGATTCATGCACATCATCTCTAGAAAAAGAGAGATGGATGGTTTATCCTACCCTTGAGTTTTATTTTTTGTTTATATATATATATATATATATATATATATATATATATATATATATATATATATATATATATATATATATATAGTTCTTACATATCTACAGGGAACCTCCCCTTGATGAGAGGAGAGATTAGTCCCCTTGTGATGTGGTAAACCCACACATTTGGTTGACCAATCTTCCTACTATGTTTGATCAAACCTATTTTGTTTATCGATACACTGATTGACAAAATATTCACCCAACAATTTTTGGTGACTCCGCTAGGGAATTTTATGTGCATTCTGAAGCCTCAAGTTTTAGATTGAAGCAGTCCCTACACTTATCCATTATAGACTCTAGTGACTCCACTATATTTATGTGTCTTACCCATTATTATTATAACCTTACCATATCCCTCCACCTTCAAACCAACTAGGAAAGAAAGCGCAATTTAAAGCCTCAAGCTTTAAGCTAGAGCAAGGTCAATTCTTTTCCATTTTTGTTTCACAACCTAGCAGATTCAAGTTATATGTGAAGCCAAAGGGATAAAGGTATTTTTGACCCTGTGTTTGAGTTGGTACAACAAAGTAATTTTGATTTGTCTCCTTCACCATCTCGTCTCCAACAAACTAAGAGATTTCCTCCTACTAAAGTCAGGTCTCCATTACCAAGTGAAGCATCCACTTCTATTGTTAGTAAGGCTTTGCCAATAATTACCCCTCTAAGATTTATTATTCTTCCTTTCATAGTCATATAATGGCAGTTCAAGGCCCCTGGGGTAATTCTTTTGGCCCTCTCAATCTTACTTCACCTCTACATGATCTCCCACGTAGTTTAAGGAAGAGTTTCCCTAAATTCTATGGTGATGGGAGAGTTCATCATGATGAACACATTGCAGCCTTCAGCATAGCCTATGGTGTAATTAGAGTGGAATTTGAGGACGTGGTAGTTAGGATATTTGTAGAAACATTACAAGATGATACCGTAGATTGGTTTTACCATCTACAGGCTCAGTCAGTAACTAACTGGAACACCCTCAAAGATAAGTTTGAAGCCAGATTCAAGCCTATAGAAGATGCACATGCCCTTCTGGCTCAGCTTACATAGATGAAGAAAGAGCCGCATGAACCAATGAAATATTTCATAGCCAATTTTGACAAACTAAGAAATATGATTCCTATAATTACTCGACCTACAGCTGAGAATTTCAAATGTTTCTTCATTAATTCTCAGTTACCTAAAGTGAGTTTCTTGTTGAGATATGATGGTCAAATAGACCTTGTCGCAGCTCAAGATTTGTCCACTGAGGTAGAAGATGTTCTCATCTTGGTAGGGAAGATAAGAAGAGATCTAAATAGAAATAGACCCTCAACATCTTTTGAATATCCATTTACAGGCACCACTGATCCAATGATGCAAAAGCTGGCAAATGACTTGCTTGCTCTCAAAAAACAAATGGCGCAAGGAATATCTTCTACTCCTTCATATAGAGATATGCCAAGGAGGACATTTCCAAATCAATCATACTAGAGCAATGCTTCTAGGAATCAAGGGCAACTAAATTGTCTTCCTCCCCCACAAGAAAAACTTGCTATTGAAGCACCCCTAGCCAATTCAGCAGTGGGATATCTTGAAGAAGAATCATATTTTTCTTTCCAACCTTAATTGAGTCAAGAAAATGATGTTGATCTCCTTGTATAAAACCAAGAAGAATCAACTTGTGACTCTAACATTGGTTTCCTAAACTACCAGGATGAACCCAAAATTAAAGGAGAAGCTTTTGATGGATCATATGCAGTGTTTACCAGGTCCAAGAACCAATCAGCCCAACAAGCTACTAAAAGGAAAATAGAAGATCAAACTCAACCAAAAATTTCAATTGCTAAACATGGAACCTCTCTACCTTTCCAGCCAAAGGACTTGGTGATCACCAAAAAGGTAAGTACATCAATTTCACCTTCACCTTTAACTTCAATTTCACAAATCAGTCATCTCCCCCTTATAAACCAGAAAGTTGAATTACCTTCCTTTGTTCCTAGTCTAATTCAGTCATTTGACATAATTGATCATGTAAAGAAAACCAAAATTCAAATGACTGAGTTTGAATATTTACAATCCAATCCTAAGCAGTTGGATAAGTTAGTTGAGTGTGTGAAGAATAAAGCCATCCTTGTAGGACAAGAAGCTAAGAACGTAACTCCTGATTTCCCAAAGAACATTCCCATCCCAAAAAATCTTGTTATTACTCCTCCAGCTGCCCCTAGGAAAATAAAATCTTTCTATTTTTCTCTGTTGATAAATTGTCACAAGCTGAGTAACTGCATCATAGACTCAGGTGCATCTGGCAATGTCATGCTTGCCAAAGTAGAAGAATCTCTTAACCTCACATTGACCAAGATATTTGAGAGATGTTTATCCATGGAAAATAAATATCTCTATTGGAGCAAATCTAAGATGCCCAATTTACATTTGTAGCCTTTCTAGACAAAAGAATTAAGATGACAGTTTTGGTGGCCGATGTTCTAGCCTCCTATGGTATTCTACTAGGGCAAAATTTTTGCAAAGATGTTGGTGGATAATTGAACATGGACCTATCATAAGCAAGAATCCCTATCAAAATCATCATGCAGAGGCTACTTCTAGAAAAAGAATCAAAACACATTGTCATTTAGACATCAGCCCTTGAAGCTCAAATTCTATTTGAGTCTTCAAGTATGGGTAACTATTTTCTTTCTATAGACAAAGTCCATGAAACATCTAATAAAGCTCTTCAAAGTGTTGATCTAGAAATTAGTTCAACTGGAATAGTAGAAGAATTGGTAGATTGCAATACAGATGGTGAAGGATTTTTCCTCTCTAATAAAGGAAAATCTAAAGAAAAATTAGTGTCTAATGAGGTATGGACTCTAAAATTTGATGGCAGCTACTCCTCTACTAGTTCAAGAGCTAGGATTGTGTTGATATCTCCTCAAGGAGATATTTTTCCTTCATATTATAAGTTACAATTCAATAACACTAATAACACAGATGAATATATATCTCTATTGCTTGGATTGAAGGCTACCCAAAACAGAGGCATCAAGCTCCTTCATGCCAAAGGAGATGTTAAACTAGTGGTTTGTCAGGTGAGAAACCTATACCAAACCAAGAATAAAAGATTGTGCCACTACCGCAACCTAGTCTGGGACCAAATTTAAAGCTTTGATGCTTTCAACATCTCTACCATACCTAGGGAATCCAATGATAGAGTTGATGCACTTGTTATTTCAGCAACTCTCTTAGTCCCTCACTCAGACATAAAAAAAAATAAGTACACCATTGATCTAGTCTCTAGACCATGTGTTCTTGACAATGTTGATCATTGGCAAGTATTCAATGATGATCACCAAATCATTGCCTTCCTGGAATGAAAAGACAACTTTGAACAACTACATTTTGAAGGCAGTGAACCTTAGAAGTGTGAACCAGCCCTTGAATCAATTTCAGATGCAAATGAAGAATTCTTACAACTTAAAAGGAATAAAATTTCCAAAGGCCTAGTTTCCCTTGATAAACTATTTGACAAGCATGATAAGTTCATTAAATAGCAACAAATAAATTTAATCTCCTCTCAGAGATTTGATCAAATAAATCTGACTACTGAAGAAAATACCAAGATGGTTAACATTGGTAAGTGCTACACTAAGGAAGAAAAGTTCAAGTTCACTACTCTACTCCACCAATACATGGACATCTTAGCATATTTCTATGATGACCTGAAGTCTCTCAGGCCTGATGAAATCTACCATGACATTCATCCCAAGGTTGATTTGGTGCCTGATAAGCAAAAATCCAGACAATACAATCTAAAGATATCAATTACTATTCTGTCTGAGATACGAAAAATGTTAAATGCTAGAATCATTTTCCCAATCCATCATTCCACATGGATTATAAACATAGTCCATGTGAGGAAGAAGAATGGCGAGATTCACATTTATGTGGAATTCAAGAATCTAAATCAGTCATCCTTGAAGGATAACTATCCTTTGCCAATCATGGATCAAGTGCTTCAAACAATGACAGGTTCAGAGATGTTATCAATGCTAGATGGCTTCTTAGGATATAATCAAGTTGAATTTGGTGAAGTAGACCAACACAAGACTGCATTCATCACACCTTGGGGCATGATTGCATATAGAAGGATGCCTTTTGGCTTGATAAATGATGGTGCCACTTTTCAGAGAGCAATGGATCTTTCTTTCAAGGATGAGATAGCTAAGTTCATTGTGGTGTACCTTCATGACTTGACCATATTTTTAAAGCATTGTTCTGATCATATATGCCACTTGCAACAAGTGCTGGAGCGCTGCCACTAGAATCGCATTTCCTTGAACCCCAAGAAGTCTATTTTTGGAGTAACAGAGGGGAAACTTATTGGACACATTATGTCCAAATAAGGTATAAATATTGACTCAAATAGAGTCAAGTCTATTCAAGAGCTTACCTTACCTACAAGTAAAAATGTTGTTCACTCTTTCTTCAAAAAGGTGAATTTCTTATGAAAGTTCATCCTTGAGTTTGCTGAGAAGAATTGACACGTTGTAGACATAAGAAAAGGAAGACCACCTTTAGTTGGACTGAAAAAGGTAAGTTAGCATTTGAGGACATCAAGACTGCCATTGCCCATGCCCTAACTCTGGTTTGTCCAGACTATAATAAAGAGTTCATCATATACAGTTATGCTTCTAAACACATGCTTTCAGCAATTCTAGTTCAATAAGATAAATAAGGTTTCGAATCTCCCATTTCTTTCATGAGTTGCCCTCTCAAAACTCATGAGCTAAAGTACTCAAATATGGAGAAGCATGCTTGTGCAGTGCTGAAAGTAGTCAAGCATTTCCACTTCTATATCCTGAATTCACACACTACTGCCTTGGTTCTTGACACTACAGTCAAATCTATATTAACTCAACAGGAGTTTGGGACTAAAAGATGCAATTGGATTACAAAGATCCAAGATTTTGATCTAGACATCAAGCCAATAAAGTTGGTACGAGGAAAAGGTCTATGCCAATTAATTGTTGATAATAAGCCAAAAGAAATAGAGCATGAAGAAGCAAAGGTGGAAGAGACACCGATAGTTCTCTTTGTCTCCACTACCAATGAGTGGTATTCAGGTATTTACTATTTCCTTACTTATGGTGAATGTCCTGCTCATTTATCTTATAAAGAAAGGAGAACTATCAAGTTGAAAGCTACCAATTTTATTCTTTGGGACAATGGCCTGTACAAGAGAAGCCTAAATGGAGTATTCCTTCACTGTGTAGACAAAAAGCAAAAAAGCCAACTTTTGAAATCCTTCCACAATTTAGCTTGTGGAGGACATTTTTCTACTCTTGTGACTGCCCATAGGATTCTACAAGCCAAGTATTACTGGCCAACTCTTTTCCAAGATGCATATAAGTGGGTGAGAAAATGTGAACTTTACCAGCAATTTATTGGAAGACACAAGTTAGCTTCCCTGCCTCTCAAGCTAGTGGTCATAGAAGAACCATTCCAAAAATGGGGAATTGATTTTATTAAAGCTATAAACCCATATTCAAGTGCTAGACATGATTATGTCCTTACATCAACTGACTATTTCACTAAGTGGGTAGAACCTATCCCAACCAAGCATGCCACTTCAAAAGTAGTGTTCAATTTCCTCAAGGAGAATATCATTTCCAAGTTTGGAGTTCCAACCAAGATTTTTACTAACAATGCAACTTGTTTCACTTCCTAGGAGATTACACAACTCTATTTCTATTATGGGATTAGACTCTCCCATTCTTCTGATTACTTTCCACAAGGGAATGGACAAGCTGAATCAAGCAATAAGAACCTGGTGACTATCATCGAGAAGCTGGCAGATGACAATCAAAGGACATGCTATAAAGTATAGATTGATGCTCTATGTGCAGACAGAATAACACCAAAGAGGGTGATTAGTATGTCTCCTTTCCAACTTCTTTATGGTATCAATGCTGAGATACCAATCACCTTAGAATTGCCAACCTTGAAATTGGCTAAAGCAATTAAAGATCAGACTTATGAAAGCTCCCTTGATAAGAGAATCATGTGCCTGACTGAGCTAGATGAATAGATAATTATGGTGGTAGATCTAATTGTTGCCCAGCAAACCCTGGTAAAGAAACTCTTTGACCAAAAGGCAAAAAAATGTGATTTCCAAGTTGGAGATCAAGTCCTATTATGGGACAAAAGGAGGGAACCAAAAGGGATGCATGGCAAGTTTGACTCCCTTTGGAAAGGCCCGTTTATTATTCATCAACACAATGGTGAAAATAGATTCCTGCTAAATTATCAAGATGGAACACTCTTTTCTCTACCTCATAGTGGGAAGCATCTAAAACACTTAAATTTTTGAAGTACCAGATCATTTCATCTATACATATGTATATTTGTATAGTTTTTAGTTCCGTTTCATTTTGTTTGTTTTTGTTTTTGATGCCTTTCATTTCTAGGTAACATGATTCTGTAGCCCAATGGTACACATAAAGATACTGGAGATTCTAGATGTTACTCCCTTCAATTCTTTTTACAATTGATAGAAGTTTCCCAACTAGCGCCAGCTGTTGTACCTGAAAAATGTCATTCATTTTTGGGACAACATTTAAGCTATTTTGGTCTTGCAAGACAAAATTCTCTTCCCATTTCAAAAAATTATTCTAAACTTTCAAAATCGAGAATTATTCAAGCTTTTTTAGCTAAAGGAATAACAGGTTCAACAGGTTCAAAGGCTTCTATAGGTGAGTTCAATCAAAAGAACAAGTTTCCAACACTTAGTCATTTTTAGGACTGGTTCAACACCTTCGTTCAACCAAAATAATCTATCAGCAAGATTCTATGCAATGTTTACCTTGAACCATTTTTAGTTCAAAGGTTCAATAGGTTTAAAGGTTTATTGATGTTAGTAGGTTTTAAGAAATATTTTGTCAATCAATGCTTTTGCCAAGGTTCAAAGTTCAATTGCTTCAAGCTCAATAGCTTCAAAACACTTATCAAAGAGAAGAAAGAATGAACCACTAAACTGTTGAACCATTGAAACACTTAGGTTCAAAGGTTTAATGGGTTCAAAGGGTCAACAGGTTCAATGATGGCAAGTTCAACACAGTTTGTCTCAAAGAGCTTGTTTCAAGTGGTCAATAGAAATGAAGGAATGAACCGTTGAACCATTGAATCAAAGTTGTTTCAATCAGTTGGTTCAAGTGACAAGTTCAAAGGAGTGCCCAAAAATTCAAAGAAACAAGTGCCCTTACAGAGGATATTTTGTGGCAAAAGTGACTAAAGCAAGCAAAATCCCAAAACAAAAGCCCATCAAAGTGCAGTGGATACTACCAAGTGTCATCTATCGAGCCCCATTTTACTTTGTTTCTAAGAGCTATAAAAGTTTCCACGTGTTCTTTGTAAGATAAGTGGAACACGCCAAGTGTCATCATCCGCATGAATCTAAAATAAGTCCCAAGTGTATCCATAGTGTTTTTAAAAGCTTAGCAAAATCCACCAAGTGCCGTCTTTTATGGGACTCAAAAGGCATCCAAAGCCTCTCTAAGTTAAGCGGATGCTGCCACGTGTCCTTATTTATTTCACAGTGGATGCTGCCACATGTCAAATGTTGAGATTGGCAGAAAATTGACTAAGGCAAAGCCAAAGTACAAACAACCCTTTTGGAGGGCACTTGGAAACCAAAGTGGACTGTTGCAAAAATTTGAAAGGTCATTTTAGAGCTCAAATAGCCCTTCTAGAGGTCAGGTGAGGGGTAAACAAACTGATTCAAAGGCTGAACAAGCAAAGGCAGATGTAAAGAATTCCTTCAAAAAAGTTCCCACAACAAAGTTGTAAAGAAATGATTCCTTCAGACAAATTGTTTGAAAGAATTCCTTTAGACTTTTTGTCTGAAGAAAAAAGTCCCCCAAAATGTAAAACCTACCAAGTTGCCACATGTCACTTATCAAAATACAGTGGAAGCCACCATGTGTCATTTTCCAAGACACAATTTCAAAGTAAAGGAACGTGCCACATGTTATCTTTTGCAAGAAACTAATATGAGTCTCGAAGACTTTCAAAAGAGAAGCTAAATCTCAGTGGAAGCCGCCACGTGTCGACATATGCAGTTTTTCCCTTTGGTTTATTTATTAAGTAAGGATTGTGGCAAACCCCCAATAAGCTACTAAAGTAAGCAGAGCATGCCGAGTGTCATCCTCTATAGGATTCTCAAAATACAAGCAAAAACTTCCACGTACTCCATTATAACCCCACAGAGTGCGACAAGTGTTTGTATCCACATTCTTGAGTTTCTTACAGGTTTCAAAGCTCTTTTCAAATAATAATCTCTCAAAGTCCCATGGATACTGCCGAGTGTCCTCACCTATTTTGCAATGGAACCTGCCATGTGTCAATTGTTAAGATCAACAGAAATTGACCAAAGAGTAAGATCTGATTGAATCAAAGACTCGATTCAACAGCGAAAAAAGGAGGAATGATGAAGAAGGAACAGAAACACTCACACATAAGATATGTTTCTAGAAGTAGACTATTAGGTAGACATTGGAGGATACAAACATTCAATGGCGTGACCCATTTATCTGCATTGAGAAAACAAAATCGGCAAATACGTTCGATTCCAAAATATCTTCTTAACAAAATTTAATGCAACATGATGTGTTACTGCTCCCAAGTCTTTCTTGGAGGGATTTATATATTGGAATCTATCTTATTGTTTAGAAGAGGATATCTCTCTCTGTGACCAGAAATAAAACTCTATCCAAATTGAAAGGCATTACTAAGACTTTGAGCTCAAATTGTTCATCATATTTATTTTTTTAAATTAGAAAGCAAGTTACTTTCAGACTTTGTGCTGTTATAGCTTGTATCATTCTAGAAGATTGTTCTTATGTCTATTTCCTAAATGTATTCTTGTTTATGCAATCTAACAAGTAGAGCTAGTAGATGTGACAAAGAAGGTGTCCTGAAGCCAGTTACTTTTAGACTTTGTGCTGTCATAATTGCCTTTAATGTGTGTTTATTTTTTGTTTCTATGTAAAGAACCTTGGAATGACTTTGTGCCCTCATTGTTCTTCATATTTCACTCTTTGGCAGTTGAGGTGGAGACTTTGTGCCTCATTTCATCTTGTTGTGTTACTATACCCTATTACAGTTACTTGTCTTCACCAGAAAGATTCCTTTTGTCTGCTGAACAACACTTTTGAAAGAAGAGGAGTGTCTTCTTTCATTTCATCAGGATTTCTCCTTTGATTCATGCACATCATCTCTAGAAAAAGAGAGATGGATGGTTTATCCTACCCTTGAGTGTTATTATATATATATATATATATATATATACATATATATACATATATACATATATACATATATATACATATATATATATATATATATATATATATATATATACATATATATATATATATACATATATATATATATATACATATATATATATATATATATATATATATACATATATACATATATATATATATATATATACATACATACATACATACATACATACATACATACATACATATATATATATATATATATATATATATATATATATATATATATATATATATATATATATATATATAGTTCTTGCATATCTACAGGGAACCTCCCCTTGATGAGAGGAGAGATTAGTCCCCTTTTGATGTGGTAAACCCACACATTTGGCCGACCAATTTTCCTACTGTGGTTGATCAAACCTATTTTGTTTATCAATACGCTAATTGACAAAATATTCACCCAACATATAACAATGTAAAAATATATATTTTACAACATTTATACTATTAATATTATATATAATAATATTTATTTATTATATTAAATATTACTTATAAATATATATTAATTAATAAAATATTATATAATTTATGATATATTTTAATATCATAATATATTATTTATTTATAATTTTAATGTGAAAATGTATAGAGGAATCATTTCATCAAAATGATATTATCTTTCTAAAATTTATGATAATTTCCATTCCAAACCACATTTCTAAAGTGAAAATATGAAGCATTTACAAAACAAACAATTCCCTATTACATCTCCCATCATCACCAATAAACCCTACCTTATAATTAAAGCTTCACCCTTTCTTATTTATTAAAATAACTAATAATGATATAGATGCATGTAATATTAACAAAAAAAGGTGAGCTTAAATTTTTTAAAAATTCTACCCAACATAATGTCAGAACCACCCCAAAACAAAGAATAACATGGATATTTCCTTAAATGTTTTTTAAAACCATCAAATGTGCCAAAATGGTGGCATTCATGCCAAAAGATGTTTTTATTAGCCAAATGAATTAATGGGAGGGCCGAGTGGAGATGCAATAGGCCATGGAAGGAAGGAGGAGACTAGAATATAGGCCATGAGGTTGGGTACAAAAATGCCTTATAGAAGGCATGAAGTTGGCTGCAAAATTGCCTTGTAAATGGTGTGAACGTTCTAAATCTCTTGCTCATGTTTTGTAAGATCAAAAATGCATTGGATCAAGATTGCATAGATCATCATGCCTTGGCACAAGCCATGAAGGAGGCTCAAAAAATGTTTTTTAAGGATCATAGCCATGGGAGATCCAAGGGCAACGTCGGGCACTTGGAAGGTTTTCACACTACCTCAGTCCTATGAAGTTAATGGAAAATTGAACATATTAAATACCTGTACAAACAAGGGATTAATGAGACATAGAAAACATAACCCACATATTTTTATATCAAAAAAAAGTTCCTTAAATCTTTTCTTTTTGATTGTTTTGAAGTTTTCTAGATTTCAAAAAAACCCTAATTTTTTTTTCAAATCCTCTAAAAAAGCCTCACAATATATGAAAATAAACTTTAGATTTCAAAATAATACTGACATCATAACTAGACATATAATTATTGCCGTGTCTTTAATAGCATTTCAAGGTTGAGTCCATGTTCCAGATACGCCAAATGCATAATGTGAGTGATTATGCAAACCAAGTAGGTACATACCACAAATTACCTAAAAATAAAATGAGAAAACAATGCAAGAATATTACACAAGATGATACAGGATCCAAAATCCAAATCTCCATTAACAAATCTCACAAATGCAACAAGTAGAAATAGGTGAGTCTGAGTAAATCCTCCAAGAAAGGTGGTCAACAGACTCCTAAAATAGAATAGTAACTCATCCATAAAAGGTGCTTAATATAGCTAAGAATAAAGGATTAAATCCCATCCCTGGAATGATTGTCAAAGGAGTTACTTCATAGTTATCTGGTCAACTTGTACACCTAAGCAAACTTCTCCATGAAAGTAGAAAAACTCCAAGTGAGGGAAATAACCCATAATAAATCAATATAAAACATTAATAAACCCCTACTCTGACATCCCTTCTATTTTTCATCTAATTAGTTTGAGTTGTCTAATCTCATTTTATATACTTAATATAGTCAACATGTTTATCTAATTAATTTTAAACTCATCTAAATTGACACATGATGTATTATCTATATTTTTTAGGATTCATTCAATCTTGGATTCATGTTAACATTGAGATGACACATGTTTCAATCATGTATTGGGTAACTAAAATAATTTGATGAAATCTTTAAATTGTATTGACATATGTGGCATGCCATAAAATTTGCGAGTGTGTCTACCTTAGCTTCTCCAATCTATCACCTAAAATACCCTATGCTTATTTATCACTATCACTACCCAACTCACCTTAAAAAAATTTACTGCTTTTATGTTCTGCATGTCATTTCCCTTCTCTACTATGTCACCATTACTTTATTCGATGTGAAATAGAATGTATCCCCCACAAAAAAATAATTTCCATATCATATGAATGACCACACCATCTCATTTTCCATATTTGTCTCCATTAAAAATATCATATTAATTTTTATTAATGCTTCAAGAAAAAAATAAATCTGGGTTTAGTGGTCATGGGTTTTGAGGGAGATACAACTAGAATTTTACAAACTCTCATTTGAAAAAACTACCTTCAAAAAATATCAAATCACATCCCTTGTGGTATAACTTGCAGTATTTAGTTTGCTAGTTGTATCCTGCACATAGGATGGTATAATAGTCAAGGTGGTACCCAATTTGAGATACATTAATTCACTGTACCACTTTTTATGATGCATTTGATTTTAAATTCTTGTGGGGAGATTTTTATAATGTTTTTCTAAATTCTTTTGTATTGCATTTATTTACTTACTTATCTTTTGTCATAAATTTATTTATATATAGAAAAGGTATATTATTGTTTTTAGTTTTCTTTTACTTTATTAGTATTTCAACGACTTGAGACAGAAATAGGGCCTAAATTTTATGGACATATATTTTTATTTGTATTTTTAGCCTTAAGATATATTTTTTTAAGAGACTATATTAGATGCAAGATAAAAATTAAATAAAACCTTCAAAAAATGTTAATGATATATATATATATATATATATATATATATATATATAGTTAATGATTATGATATATATATATATATATATATATACTTAATGATTACGATATATATATATATATATATATATATATATATATATATATTCTCTATTGTCTCCTTATCATATTATAAATTATATTAGAATTTGAAAGTAAATGTTGAATATATAACCATCATAAAAAATCATAACGAGAAGGGTAGACCATCAAATTTAGGCCCTCGACACAAGAACAACTACTTAACACATGTATATATTAGTATCAAAAAATAGGATTTAAGTATCAACTAATTGAAGTGGGATGTGACTGGGAGGCTTGATCAAGCATAGAATCATACCGATGTTTGTGTGAAGTGAAATGGTGGGGTTTCATAGACTTAATCACCTAAACAATATATGGCTTTATTTCAACTTCATCATATCCACTGACGTGCAAATCTTATGTTCATCATAAACATGTATTATAGGTATTTAAAATCTTTTCCATGCATTTGGATTCATCCTTAAGCCATGACAAAACATTCCTAATCAGCTTCTCACTTATGATTAGTTTTCTCACTATCCACACCATTAGGTCTGTTACTAATAGATCAACTTATATAAATAGTTTATCATACCTAAAATCTATAATATAAAAGTCTCAATATTAAATCTTCATTCATTTAGCAAGTTTGACTACTATATCATTTTTTTAGAAATAAGGCCTTTCCTGTAGGGTCCACTCACTCACCTGAAAAATCAATCATATTTCGAGGTACCTAGGAAAGTTGAATACATGCATAAATCACTTAACTAGCCATTTCAATCCATTATGAGAACTTTTGAAAAATATCTTTTACAACAGTTCATTATTATGGTTTTAAAGAGGGTTAAAATTGTTTTTAGTGTTAACGATTATTCATAAAAGATGGCCCCTCATTTCCAAAACTAATGCTTTAAGATCTTAGGTAGGACCCTTCCCCATCTCTCCTAAATATATTAGGTTACCATGCATAGGTTTCACATGCCAATGAACACTTGAAAGTCCTTATTGGGTTAAGAATCCTCTATTCTATGCACTTGATAGACCTTAAAACACTTTTTCTTTCCTTAAACTTCAAATTTTGACCTGAAACTTGGTCAACATACTTGAAAAAATATGACATACCTATATCAATGCACACATACTCGTACTTGCCTTGGAAACTAGTCTTGATACCCCATCTGGCCATCATCTCTCTCTTTTTTCACTAGGTCTTTGAGTTATAAGTCACAATAAGACTTTAATCTCGCCGTATAACTACTATTAAAGCTCTTAACACCTCATGTACAAACTTAAACAACCTATCTCATGCTAAAACAATATTAATTATTCCTTAGATCTTTGTCAAAACATCTTTATAGGTTGATGGAGCATCTTTATAGCTACTTACATAGATCTTCAGAGCTTGACTAAGGATCTTTGTATCTCATTATGTTCTATGCCTCTTTATGCACAATTTAAGGCATCCTATTCTCACACTTTCTCAGTACTCCCAAAGGCTCAAATACTTGACAACTTACCTTGATTATCCCTCACTAGAGCAACACCAATCTTGACACAAGCCTTCCAACAACAAAAACCACACGGAGCAACAACCTTGACCATTGATCATCTTTGACAACCTCATGTTGATGCCTCAACTATTTTTTCTTACTTGGAAATCAACCTTCACTCATGCATACCTTAAAGACCACTCACCATGCATCTTTATTAGATGCTCTTAGACATTAATGATAACATACTTTGACATTAATGTCATGAGATTGACATCAATGACAACATTATGTCAACAAACTCCTCCTTTGTCATTGATGGCAAAATACATTACAGTCTGATCAATATTTTCTCCCCCAAACTAATATTTCTCCTCAAAGATATTATTTCAAGGGAACAATTTAGTCCTTCATGCTAGAGAAAATATCACTCATGTCATGTCCATATGTCATCATAGATGTTCTTATTTCATCAATATATCTCCTTCATGTTTCTCAAGACACCATGGTACATATATCATCATGACATCTTCCTTGCATCATTATATCAACTTGGTCTATGATTAAATGCTTCACTTTAATAAACCTTTTTCATAACTTGTCTTCTTTATGATATGCAAACTAAAAATATACAACATGTGCCTTGCTCCTCTTATGACCTTAATGTTAAATTTATGCACATAGAACACTCAATGATTTCTCATAAGTACCTCAAAATTTAGAAGCAATATTACACATAGACCATCTTTTAACATGCTAAAAAACCACACTTCCAGCTTAGACTCACAAATCTTCAACATGTCTTCTTACCTTCTCGACTTAAAACGCCTATCAAATCTTAATAAGCGTCCACCATGCTTCCACTTAATGATCAGTGTATTCATGAAGCCTAATGGAGTCACCCCTTCTATAGGGAACTAAAACAAAATAAATTTATGAGATTACCAAATCTCCATACTCTCACAAGATTGAATATTCTTAAACATTCTTTTAAGCTTGAATGTCAACTCAGGCTTGACCTTTGACTTGGCCTTTTCATCATCTAAATTGTCATTCATGTTCTTTTCTTTGACTACCTTGTCAACACATGTAGATAACAAGTGTTCTTGTCATTCCTTCATTTCTGATCCTTTCTATATCTTAGCAAACATCCCACCTTGGTTTATTATTTGATCATGACTCACCTTGTCATCCTTCTTCTTCTCTATTTGAGCTAATACCAAACATTCTTGGCATTCTATCCTAGCAATTAGTTCACCTTGATCTATAGGCCAATAATGAATAGTTATCACCTTATTTGGTCTCTATACCATGATTTGTCTATTAGGAGCTTCTAACATCTTGTTGTGACTTGAGGACTTATTCAATCCAATCTTACAAAATATTGTAATATGACAAACACATTGACACTCATAAAAAATTATCTTATTATTATTGTACATACCTCTTGATTGATGTGGTTTGTGATCTCTTCTTGTCTAATTAATTCCTTTACCATAGTCCCATGAAAACTCATTATTGGGTGGAATCCTTCTGCAGTCCTTTGTTTTATGTCCATATTGATAATATGCAAAAGATTGACCATTTAAAGCATTAAAATATCTCATGGCATTAGGTTGTCTAAAAGATTTTTTTTTCATTTTGAGCTTGATCTTCTTGTTCATATTATCATTCTCCTTGCTCACCTTTTGATCTACTTTGAAATGAAGAACTACCTTATCATTGGTAGACTTATGACCACTTAACATGTCATGTAGAGCCTTAGTGATATTTTCAAACTTCCCATAGGTCTTCATCTTACTCATTTTGCTTACAAGTTGCTCATGGTCAACCTTCAAATAATCTAACTTTGTCTTCAACTGGTCATACTCAACTTCCTTTGATCTAAACCTTGCATTGAAATCCTCTAGTTGATTCCTAAGAACCTTGACATTATTTTTTTGATGCTTCAAATCATCAAGGGCACTTATGAGCTCAGCTTCAAGGTATACATAAGTGTATACTTATTTACTGTCATAGTATAGTTATTCATAATACATGTTGTCTTCTTATTATTGATCATAAGGTATATGTGTTTCTTAGGATCACCTTTAAGCTATTAGACTTTTATTCAAAAGGATCAGGCTCTGATACAAATTATTAAAAGCACATTGACTAAGAGGGGGGTTGAATCAGTGTCCTTAATACTCTTTTAGTTTCAATTCATAATTCATTCATTACCATTCATCAAGTAATATAAACCTAATGTACATAAGCATGAAGAAAGCATTAATCAACCAAAGCAATGCATACATAATCATAACACATCATATAAGTGGGAAATCCTCATGAGCGATAAAATCACTAAAACAAAACTTGGACAAACATTCTTATAAATTAATGAATCAATCTTTAGCTAAGAACCAACCCAACAAAGATCACCAACCCCTAATTCACCAAGCATCGATTTGGATTTAGCAAGTACCAACTTGCTAGGAGGCACTAACCCCCTTGTTGATCAAGAACCCACTTAATCAACACTTATGATGACTCTGTAGGGGGAATCCAAGAACAAACACACCTGTTCTGATTCCTCTTGTTAGGATCTTGCTCCTCAGAAAGAGCACAATATGATTACCAAATATAAGCAATTAAATATGCGGAAATAACCAGAAACACAAGTAACTAGAATTCACCAATAGCACAGAATATGAGAGACAATACACCATCTTGTATTAACACTTTACAAAAAAGAATACTACAAAGAGCCGCCACACTCTTTCACCTTACAGAGGTTTCCCACACCTCAAGTGTACATTAATTCTTCTTCACAACACTCTCCTACACAAAAAACGGTCCCAACAACCAACTCACACACAGAATTGGTGTTCACCTCTCCAACCAGTCAGTAATAACCCTTCCGGTACACCAAGCACTCTATAGCACTTCAAGTTGATCTCCCATGAACCTGCAACCTGCAATTCAACAGACCAAACTTACATGTAGATCCCCTATGAGCTTGCAACAACCTGCAACTCAATGATCTTACAAATGGAAGGAACTTCCTTGCCTTCCTTTCTATCTCATACATATACAATACATGCCAATGGGTCTATAAATAGATCCCAGACTTAAACAATAACTTAGACTCTTATTTTAGACAATTATCCTCACAGCTCAAGACTCTAACTGGTCTTTACATGCAAACTCTTCATTCACTTAACTAACTGTCCGTGCAATGAACAGTTTTGGAACACACAGGCGACCGATGTCGGCTGACTTCCTGCTGTCGCCGGTGGCCTTCTGCACTGGTCACGACCGACGTCGGTCCTGATGCCGATGCCGGTGCTCCTGGATCTCAGCAACCTTATATTCCTACTGTTTGCAAAGAGTTGAAGCTTTTAGCTCCACAACCTAACAATCTCCCACTTGGAGATAAACAGCTGTAACCTGTACCTGTACCTGTACTCCATCTAGTTTGTTCCCTTGGCTTTGTATCCCTCCTCAAGATCACTCTTGAAGACCAACCACCAAAAATCTTGTAGTGTAAAACCTGTCATCCAAATTACCTGCCACATCCGCATCTACAAACCATGTAGAAAAAGAACTTGACCCTGCATAACATGTGCACCTGCTGCTGGTCCCACTGAACTGCCCTTCAGTATTACTTTCCTGGATTGACTCCAAACTTGTGACAACTCCCACTACTTGGGAAAACTCAGGTTTAGTACATACCATGCACTTAACCTCATTATGTGAATCAAGACACCTATTTTGTGAACTGTCCAACCATCGGCGTGCTAACCGGTCTCACACAATCATCCTGAAACAATGTCAACAAGACCTCCATGTCTCTAAAACACACTCATGCCAAAGAATCTTGCTACTCCCAGATTCTCCATGACACACCCCTGAACTAGCTTTACCTTTAGTTCAACAATACCTGTATATGTAACCCTGCAACAAGCACATCATACAGAAATAGGATAATGTAGCTAATATTATCCAACCTGGTAAAGAGAAACACAATGATCAAACCTCCATTGTCCTGCAGCTAATACAAGACCATATACCCTGATCTTCCGTCTCACGTATCCATTTCTGCTCTTCTTCATCCTAAACATCCATTCGTCTCTCAGTGCTTACTTCCAGCTAGCAACTCTGCCCAAAACACCTGTTTGGTTCTCCTCTAAGGAATCACATCCTCATCCATGCCAAGCTCCCACTGTTTCCTAGATCTACCTGTTCTACTTCTTTAACAACTTCCTGGTTCTATACCATAAGTGAGCAACAAGTAGTGTAAAGAAGGGAAATGATGAATTTAAGAACTTACTTACGCCTTCATTCCTCCATATGGGCGCTTGAGACTCCATGACAGCTAGCTATCCACCCAAAATTTGTCTCAGTGACCGATGCCGATCACATCTCAGTCTACAGCCGACTGATGTCGGTTCCCTGTGACTGCCACCTTGCCGACATCGGTTTTCCCTAGCCGATAACGGTCGTTATCTACCCCGAGTCACCAATGTTGGGCTGCACATAGCCGACGTCGGTCCCTGTCTGGACACAGACGTCGATTTTCCTGCCGACGTCGGTCTCCGTGTTTTTCTAATGAGACCTAAATTTTTCCCGTGAGCTCCTTTTGGATCAAACCCTTGTCCAAATCACCCTTGCTCTGCTCAGAATTCCTCTACACCTTGTGCTGAACTCTGTCTGTCACCTTCTCCTTGAAAACCAAGGCTTTCCTGTTCTTGTCACTAACATCGGATTCCTCAAGAAACGTCACCTTCTTTTTCTGCATACAAAAACCATGATCCATGCCTTCCAAATCCGAAAGCATACTCTTTGACTCAAGAACAAGCATCTCCTTCTTATCTATGTGACCAAGCCTACTAAGCCACATCTCTGAATCTACAGCTGAATTAGATAACCCAGAAAGAGAATCAGTAATACAAGTAGATAGATAAAGCGTACCTACTTTCTTACCTCTAGCTACAACAAGTGTACCCTTGGTAACCTTCCAAGAGTCCACTATGAGAGTTACTGTGTAACCCTCATCACCCAAACTTCTAACAAAAATCAAATTTCACTCCAGAACTGGGACATGCATGACCTCCTTTAACACCCATGTGTCACCTATCTACAATTTCAGCTTCACTTTTCCTTTGCCAACCATCTGACAAGGCTTACCATCCCCTACACAAATTTCTCCAAAGTCTCCCTGGACATACTCATGAAAAAATTCCCTATGTGGGGATGCATGAAAAGAGGCACTAGAATCTAAAACCCAAGATTCTACTTTATCCAAAGAACATACCAGAGCATCCTGTGCAATGTAATCTGCAACATCTGCTTCTTCTCCATGTCCTTCATGCTGATCTTCACCCGATCTGCAATCTCTCTTTAAGTGCCCTTGCTTTCCACATTTCTAGCAGGTTATTCTGCCATACCTGGACTTGGATCTTCTGCCTATCTTCAACCTTGATCTCCCATGCTCTATCTTCTCTCTTGGCCTTCCTTTGCCTTCAACACTCAAAGCATCTCTTGATGATTCACCTATGCTTTTCTTGCGTATCTCTTCATTCAAGATCACACTCACAACATCATCCACTTTTAAGACTTTTGAAGGAGACACAGTATTAGAAACTGCCATTACCAAACCTTCCCAACTTTCAGGTAATGAACACAAGATTAAGAGAGCTCTAATTTCATCATCAAATACAATATTGACTGAACTTAACTGGTTTACCAAACCATGGAAATCACTAAGATGGCTATGAACAGATTCACCTTCTAACATTTGTAAATTAAATAAACGCTTCATAATAAATACCTTATTAGAAGCTGAGGGTTTTTCATATAAATTTGCCAAAGATTCCATCAACTCCACCATTGTCTTACACTGTGATAAGCTAGAAATCACAGATGATGCAAGACTCAATCTAATAGATCCCAGAGCCTTCCGATCAAGAACCTCCCATTCCTCATCCTTCATATTCTGGGGTTTGCAATCAACCCCACCCAATGGTAAGTATAAATCTTTCTGATATAGATAGTCCTCAATCTGCATCCTCCATAATTGGTAGTTCTTGCCATTAAACTTTTCCATTCATAGCTTACTGTCTTCAGCCATTGCTCAACTCCCACTCAAACAGAAACCCTGTGAGTAACCTGTAATCAAAGCACACTACCCAGATCTAAACCAATCTGTTAGTATCCCAACTAAAAGCTCTGATACCAATTGTAGGGGGAATCCAAGAATAAACACACCTGTTTTGATTCCTTTTGTTAGGATCTTGCTCCTTAGAAAGAGCACAATATGATTACCAAATATAAGCAATTAAATATGTGGAAATAACCAGAAACACAAGTAACTAGAATTCACCAATAGCATAGAATATGAGAGACAATACACTATCTTATATGAACACTTTACAGAAAATAATACTACAAAGAGCCGCCACACTCTTCCACCTTATAGAGGTTTCCCACACCTCAAGTGTACAGTAATTCTTCTTCACAACACTCTCCTACATAAAAAATGGTCCCAACAACCAACTCACACACAGAATTGGTGCTCACCTCTCCAACCAGTCAGTAATAACCCTGCCGGTACACCAAGCACTCTATAGCACTTCAAGTTGATCTCCCATGAACCTGCAACCTGCAATTCAACAGACCAAACTTACATGTAGATCCCCTATGAGCTTTCAACAACCTGCAACTCAATGATCTTACAAATGGAAGGAACTTCCTTGCCTTCCTTTCTATCTCATACATATACAATACATGCCAATGGGTCTATAAATAGATCCTAGACTTAAACAATAACTTAGACTCTTAATTTAGACAATTATCCTCGCAGCTCAAGACTCTAACTGGTCTTTACATGCAAACTCTTCGTTCACTTAACTAACTGTCCGTGTAACGAACAGTTCTGAAACACACAGGCGACCGACGTCGGTCCCTGCTTGCCTGGTTCTATAGACGTCGGCTGACTTCTTGCCGTCACCGGTGGCCTTCTGCACTGGTCACGACCGACGTCGGTCCTGATGCCGACGCCGATGCTCCTGGATCTCAGCAACCTTCTGTTCCTACTATTTTCAAAGAGTTGAAGCTTTTAGCTCCACAACCTAACAGACTCAGCAACCACTCAGACACAAATGATTTGTACAAATTTTAATTGATTCTTATCAACACATAATAATGGTCTTCTTCTGATCTATTTCTTTCTTCTACTCTCTACAACATTAATGTCATACTCAATCTTATATCTGCTCTCTTTATGCATCAACTACCTCATCATGGCCTAATCAACATATTTAGGTATTTAATACAACTATACTAATCTATGACAAACTCATAGACTTATACTCTAATCCTCTCCTCATGAAGTTTCTATTAGTCACAATCTACCCTCATTGTCTACTCCTTGACACTCACAATCACATTAAAAACTACCTCTCTCTCAAGCAAATTTGTCGTTTCTTAATAAGCCCTCTATCACCTTGATTAATTTATATAGGCACTAATTTTCATATGTAGACCTCCTGATACATATTCATGGCACCCTTTTATGGTCCACATAACCTCCTCCTATTCCTCTTTGTGCTCTTTTACTTGCTTGCACACATACTTCATTAACTCACACAAATAGGCATAAAACTACCACATACTTATACTAGTCTCTTTCTCTCATACACCTTGGTTGGACATATACCCTTGAAAAATTATGTTACCATTTTAATAGGTAATATGGCATATTTCAAATATGAATCAAATAATACATTAAGTCATCCATAATTGAATAGGCTACATTCTTTCTTTAGGTTTCATGGAGACCTTTTAGGCCTTATTGGACACACGTTACACTTGGATCTTCTTGGAGATATTAAAAAACCCAAATAAAACAAGAAAATATCATATATTAATCAAATAGAACTTATCCACCTTCACTTTAGGTCCAAAACACCATTTAGGTCTAGCCACCACTTGAACCTTTTGCCAAAACATTGTTTAAAACCATGGACATAAATCATATATATAGAATCTTCATGACCTCAGGTTCATTAAAAACCTCATTAGATGATTTAAATCAATTTATATAGGCTCAAAATCTTCTCTACAAGATGCCTACTATAAACTACCAACTGGCTTCAAAACACAATCAAGGAAACATGAACTTATGAAAACTTATTGAACATACTCAAGAGATTTCAATGCATGACCATGATCTTGTAAAATCCTTAAAAACAAATTAATTAAATATATCATAAGCTCTAATGGAAACTAGTGGTCTTTCAAACCAATATATTGACTTTCTCTCTCACAAACTTCACTCAGCTAGACAAGCCATTTTGGATTCAATGTCCCAACCTATTACACTAAGCCATTTTGGATTCAATATTCCAACCTATTACACTAAATATAAAAAATTATAAAAATTATTAATAGGTCATATATGTATTAATTAACATCAAAATATTCATTAGACAATTCAATTCATAAGATAAGGCTTCAAACTCATCATTGCAACTTTTTAACCAAAAACTCCCAGTTCACCTTAAAGACTAGTCATGGTGATTCTGAATTTCAACACCTATGTAGACACATTAAAAAGCTTATGATTAATGTGAATGATATTATATTATCATTATATCATTCTCATATAGGTGGATAAAATTTTTATATGGTAATATTGGTCTTGCAGACCAATCTCACAACCTTGAACCTTCACTATCTCATCTTCCCTAGACAAGTCAAATTTTGAGCAACATTTTCATCATATGCACTAACCTCCAAATATTTTATTCATCTTGAAAATATATTACATGTCTTAAAAAGCTTATCCATGCTCTTGTATTCATCCCTAATCTATGATAACATATCCCTAATCAACTTCTCACTTATGCCTAATTTTTTCACTTTTGCACCATTAGGTCTATAAGCAATGGGTAAACTTGTATGAATGGTTTAGAATACTTGAAAGCTATAATATACTCATAAAAAACCATGGAAATAATATAAAATTATCAATATTAATCCTTCATTCATTAAGTTATTTTGACTCAATCAACTTTGATTGTTATAGAAAATTTATGAGAAACAAGGCCTTTTTGTAGGGTCCACTCACTCACTTGACAAACCAATCACACCTAGAGGTGCCTAGGGAAGTTGAATACATTATCCAATAACTTAAATAGCCATTTCAAACCATTTTTATCACTTTATAATAATATATTTTACATTGGGTCACTATTAGGGTTTTAGAGAGGGTTAACATTGTTTCTAGTGTTAAAAATTGTTCATAAAATATTGCCCCTTATTTCCAAAATTACTGCCTAAATATCATATCTAAGACCCTTCCCCATCTCTCCTCAAAATCTCAAGTTTCTATGTAGAGTTTTTACGTGCTAATGAATACTTGAAAGTCCTTATTGGGTTGAGATCCCTCCATTATGTGCTTTCAAGAGACCTCAAAACACTTTTTATTGCCTTAACCTTCAAATATTGACCTAAAACTTGGTAAAAATACTTGAAATAACATTACATACCTCTATCAATTCACACATACTCACACTTTCCTTGGAAACTAGTCCTAATACCTCATCTGGCTACCATCTCTCTCTTTTCTCTCTAGGCCTTTGACTTGTAAGTCATAATAGGTTTTTAATATAACCTTATAACCATTTTTAAATCTATTAAAACCTCATTTACACACTCAAAAATCCACTCTCATGATCAAACACTACCAGTATTATTTAGAGCTACAACAAAACATATTTGCAGCTCAACAGAGCATATTTGGAGTTATTTATGTAGATATTTGGAGCTAGACTAAGGATATTCATAGCTCAATATGTTATATTCCTCTTTATACACAAGACTAGGCATCACATGCTCATAGCTTATCAATACACCACAAGGCTCAAACACTTGACAACTTACCTTGATTATCCTTCACTAGAGCAACACCGGTCTTGACACAAGTCTTCTAACAATAAAAACAACACTAAGAAACAACCTTAACCATTGATCATCTTTGACCATCTCATGTTGATACCCCAACTATCCTTGCTTACCTAGACATCAAACTTCACTCATGTACATGTAAAATACCACTCCCCATCCATCTTTACGAGATGCATCTTAGACATCAATGACAACATACTTTGACATTAATGTCGTCAAATTGACATCAATGATAACATTATGCAAACAAGACTTAGCCAATGATGTTATTATTTTATGATTCACCATTATGTGAATTTTTCATTTGAACTAGCTACATTCCTACATCACTTGGTTTTTCTTATGCTCTCACCTTTTTATGAGATCATTCTCATTCTAGGCCTTAAATGTAGTAGATACTATTAATTACCAATTTAGTTCATTTGTGACCACTCATCTCTTACCTTTTCATATGGTTTTAACCTAAATAATATTCTCACACATGAATTTTTTACATTGGCATATTCATAATTATGAACATCATCCCTCTCTTTTAATACACCATTCCCATATTCCTCTACATGTCAATCATGTTTTTTATATCATCAATTTTACCCTATCTCATTATATTGGGAAAAATACATATTTTACATAAAGTTTGCATTGGATCTTGTGTCCATGGAACTATGTAGGCAACATCCACATGCTTAGTTCATCTAGAGCTAGCTTGACTACCCCTTCCTTTTCATTTAATCTCCCTATTTTGTTTATTTTGTGTCATTGTTTCCTATAGTCTAGTGGAAACCTTGTATCCATCATCCTTGTGTTGTTGTACTGGTGTTCTTACTAGTTATCTTAGGGGTAACCCTATCTCCATGAGTAACACCTCTATTACACATACACAAACAATTTGATTTCTATTTGTACTAACATTGTGATTAACCATTGTTTTTTCTATTGATATTTGTTTAGATTCATAGCTTGCTGATTGATTGATTACTTTATCTTACTATTTCGTGTTTTATGTGTTTTACTTATTAGGTTGTTAACTTATTCTGAATCTTATGTTTGAATACATTTTATAAACCTTTCAATTCTGGCCTTAACTTGGGATTAAAATGTTTACATTTATATTTAAATTGTTTTATTGCTTGTTGATTTTTTGGTACATTCTTGTTCCTGCTTAAGTCTTGATGATTCATATCTTGACTTTGAGTTTCTTACATTTTATATTTACCACCTCTTTTTATATTTTTCTTTATTTCATTCAACCTTAAATGCTTTCAACTTTATTTTTGGTATTTTTTATCATTATATTTAGTTGTAAATATTCACCTTTGAAATGGTCCATTCACAATCAAAATATAATGTTATTATAGGTTATTCATACTTATGATGCATAGTTTCATTTTCCAAAGTAAAAACCAAGTTATCCAAGTCCAAAAGTCAATGTGGTGCCTAAAAACATATCTAAGTTCACTATCCCTCATATCCAAGATAGAGCTAGAATATCATAAGTACAATGGAGGCCAAGCATTGCAAACAAACAAGAATCTCTATGCAGGACATGCATCTCCTAACATACATATTGAGTCATATTGGTCATTTATATGATAGGTTTAGGTCATGCATCTCCTTAACTATCCTCTATAATCTAGTCATACATGAAAAACAACAAACATAAATAAACATCCACATGCTAAGTAAGGACGTGCATCTCCTAACACTAGCATATACCATCATATCATAATAAGAGAAAAAATATCATGTAACACAAATAATATTAACAATCCATGTATAAGTAGTTATGGGACAAAAAATGCATGTCATATATATCTCAAAATCATATTTTATACTCACAATAATAACTATACATCTCATCTACAATATAGAGCTATAAATTAGGTTTGATGTGGGTCATTCCTTAAGTGACTCTACTAAAAGCTCTTGATTATACCTAATGTTGGTGATGGTGGTGGTGGATCCATTATGAAGCTGACTATACCACTAAATGCTCTAACTCTATAGTATTCCTGGACCTAGAGGTCTTACTAGTCTATTATGATCTAGAGTAGTATCTGAAGGATGAAGCTCTCCTCTCTATAGGGACTATTACCTCATATAACATGAAATAATAAGTTATCTCATCCTTAGTGTATATGACACTATCCCTCACATTAAGGGATCATCTTTGGCCATAATCACATTAGTCAAGTCTTAGGATGAAATTATGACTATAGAAGATTATTGAGCCTCATCTAGATTTCTAATCAACCTCTATACTTAAGTGACTAGCCACTCTCGATTACCCTAAGCTTTGTCTCACTCCCTAATCATTGCCACTAGCTCTATGTCTTGGGTGGCCAACTATGACTGTATACTTATTAACTAGGCTATATGTCCTCTCAATTTAGTGATATCGACATCCCTATACATAATAAATTCATGTAAAAGTGTAGTCTCACCCTGTGCAGTGGCTAACTTTACACATAATCTAGTTATATCATTCTATAGGCCTAAAATCTCTTATAATTAGGTATTATTCTCATGTTGTAGCTTGTCAATCAAATCCTTGTCCTATGTGGAGCAACCTATGTTGAATATCCCTATATCTATTGTACTTATACATATCCCTATGCTATAGGTCCCAACCTCTCTTATATTTGTCTCAGGGCTTGTGTCACCACTTATTACCTCGACAATCTCTATATCCATTAGTGGCCCCTATGACACTTGAGCATGAACAACCTATAATGGGATAGCCTATGGTATTACTAGCTAAATCTAAACCTATACCTATATTATAGTAGAACCTCCATCTCTCCTCTATCAAACCCATCTATGATGTATGTTTGGCTATTAAGGTTGTGATCTAGTTAACTGAATAGGTCAAACACTAGCCCACCATGCTCCATATGCATTAGTCATGCTAGAATCTACTACCCCACCTACATAGTCCCATATTATATGATAAACTCTTTGAAAATCCATAATAGTCTGGTCCCAGGACACTGGTAATCCCCACTCTCTGGTCTCATAGGTCACATGGGAAAAGAAGTGTGGACCCTCAAGAATATACTCCTACAAACTAAATTATCTCTTAACTCAGTTTGATATTTATCACTTTACAATAAAGTTATGGAAACCTATGATATATCAAGGTGTAAGAATGAATCCAATTTCAAACAGGTCATCAATTTAGTAAAATTATGTCACCAAGTATGGATGTTAGATAAAATCACCATCAACCATGTCATATATGGCTCGTCGATAAAAATATAGGTCCCCTAGGTGGAATCATAAGCTTGGGCTTGTGAGATACCAACCAAATGACATATGATCCTCAGGGCCTCGCTGTAATCTCAACCCCATTAGATGCTCAAAATATATGTGTTCCCACACCTAGACCTAGAGCAATGTATCATGCCTAATACTATGTCTTCTATGATAAGCTATCATTTGTAAGTTTCAATAGAGCTAGACCAAAATGATAGGCCCTCATGCAAAAATACAGAGTGATCACACATATCTTGTATAACCCCAATCAATTTAATATATAAGAACCATCTACTCTTGTTCTATAATAGAAGGCCACTAACAAGAGCCATCAAAATCACAACCTCTGGGGGAAATTTCCCCTACATTAGTGTTGGTGCCACTACTAGAGGTCCTATCACTACTAATCCTATGCCAAGGTCTAGATGCCAAGATAGGTCATCCAATGAATCTATGTCTATCATCCCATCCACTACCATAATGTTGGTCACCCCAAACAAGTCTTCTAGCATTGTTAATGAGCCTACTAACATCCAAGTGATCCTCTAGACCTAGATAATCACTTTTAATATCATGTGGACATCCTCTAAGGCCATTATAGAATCCCCATTTGGTAAATTAAATGTCGATGACTTAGAATACCAGTGCTCTATAATCACTAATAGATAAGCTTGATCTATATGAATCACTAAAACCTGCACTATGTGATATAGCTTTATTACCTCTAATAGTCCCATGAGCTTCTCTGTCCATATACCCTATCATCGTATCACTTGAGATCATCACTCACATAATGTAATGACCCTAAATCTCTCTTATAGGTAACCACATAAGGAACCAAGTCAGTTATTTCTTCATTTTTCTTCTAGTTAATTAATCTACCTAATTTCATCTAATCTCAATCCTCGAATACTATTCTTTTGGCCTTATTTTCTCTTCTACATTTTTTGGTCTTCTTGGTGACCTCACCATTTTCTCAACCATCTCACCATTTAAGAGAATGACCTCATCATTTTATTGATGATCTCACCATTTAGCAGATCGATGCCATCATTTTTAATGACTAGTTTATGAATTTTCCAATCTAGAGGTCATTCTTGCCGTTTGGTAGGGTGACCTTGCTATTCTTAGTGATTTTTCCATTTGACTTGACAACCCTACTATTTGATTGATGTTTTTATTCAAAATTGGAGAGGTCAATGAATCAGCCATGACCTTACTATTTTGGCCTACCACCCTGCTAAAGAGCCCATCATCCCACCATTTCTGATGGTGACACCACCATTTTCATTGGTGACCTCATCATTTTCAAAATTCCATAAAAATCAAGATCACCTAAATTCCTACTTCTCCCTAGTAATAAATTCATTAAATATGAAATTTAAAAACTCAAAAGGGTGCCTACCAATGATACACTCCTTGGAGGTCAGTGATACTCTCATACACACTCCCCAAGGTGTCAGTGGTATGGGATATTAGACATTAGACTCATATCTCTCACACACAACTATTAGAGCTTTGTCTTACAATAGTGGAGGGTGAAAAGAATGATTTTCACCCCTGTAGGGGTAAACTTATAGTTTAATTTCAAAAATTCCTCCCAAAGCCTATTGTTCACCCATTTATCTTCATAGGACACTCATTCTCGCCCAGTTTAACCATTTTTCAAACTAGTTTATTGTAATTGCTCCATTTTTGGCCTCATTTACTAAATTACGTGATTATATTTCTTCTAATGAAGGGCAAAACCATTAAAATATTCACTTTTTCTATCCTCCCCTTGATGGGGCATCATAGGTCATCCAAATGTTGTTTGGGAAATTTTTGTAACCTCATTTCTCTATGACTCATGCAAAATTTAGTGAAAAACATGAATGAATTTATTTCCTCTAATTATGATCATTCTAAGGGAATTTTCTATTCTTTGAAAAAAAATTCTTTGACCAAACTTCTCACCACACTTTTTCAAATAGGGGAAAATTATAGATGTCTAATTCTTATCATTATTATGTTAAAATTGTAAATCTAAATGACATTATGCAACAATGCATAATCTGGAGCAAAATTGTTGAAATGCTCTAATTTATCTACACATGTCACGTGTAATTACCGAATTACAATCATGTATCCTAGAGTAGGGCAATGCATTTTATACAATCATTACTTTCTTCTAATTCACTTCATGTCATGTTTGTGAACAAGTAAATTATCATTATAGACCATTTAAATGCTCTAATTCAGTTTTACACATCATGTGCAAGTATTGATTTGTGCCTATGTATCTCTGAATGAGGAAATGCATCATTCACAACTATTATCTTCCTTTGATTCAACTTTAGTCAAATTACAACCAAGCAAATTAATGTTTTTGACCATTTTGATTAAAGATACATTGGGAATTTATGATACTTTTAACTTGGTTAGGAAGCCAACATATTTTGAGGAAATACAAGTTGCATTAGAACATAATTCAGATTAGCGTTTGACTATGGAATATGATTTTTTTTATTTTTATTTTTGTGTTAATCATTTTTTGGTATGGACATTGTGGAAATAGGGTGAAGCCCTTTAAAAAAATTTATAAATATGAATGCTATGGGTGAAAACACATAATGCAAACATTTTTCAAATTTTACATGGACTTATTTTAGAGTCTTTCATCAAGAATTATCTTCGGTCAAACTATTGACTAAGGGGCTTGCTTTCTCTTCAAACTAGGCATTTATTGTGGGTCAATAAAGTATAAGAAGATGGGATAGCAAGTTGATTGAGAATTTGAAAAAGTTAAGAGAATATGAAAGTGAGAACAAACAATAAGAGAATATGAAAGTGAGAACAAACAATAAGAGAATATGAAAGTGATAACAAACAATGCCAATTTGGAAACTATGGAATATTAGATGTGTAAATATCAATCACAAAAAAGTCTATTTCCTTCTTATTTTTTTTGATAAGGGTAAAAAGAGGGTTTTGATGGGACCCCACAACCTAATATAAAGTCAACAAAATCAACCCACAAATAATTCAACCCAACCAAAAATACCATGACATCCCACAACCCAACCCATCTAAGGTGACAAAAGAAATAAAAACCAAAACATCAACTAAACATCTAAGAATAATCAATAGAACAATAGGTTTTCTTCCTAAATCTAGCCTACAGTTATTAAAGCAGAAGCCTCACAACCAGCCAAAAATCAATCCCAAAACAAAACATAACCGGCATAAATTGAAGGACAAACAATTGTGGATTCCAAAATCCACCCCTAAGGAAGCTGAAAGAACAACAGATTAGCCAATGGCTTAAGCCAATTGTCTTTCACACTAGGATAGAATGCCTTCCATAGTCCATTGGGAACCATCTTTGACCGAGTAGTTTACATCTGACCTCTACCTCTCAGTGTTCATCTTACACCCTTTTTTCTTGATGGTAGAGTTCAAGGGTTCCTTTTGTTTTGCCAAAGTGGGACGAGGGGGGAGGTAGCTAAAACCAATGGGGGACTAGGAATAGAAGACCCAACCAGGTCTTCATTCTACTTTTGATTGACCTCCCTTCTGGAAGGAGGGTCCCCAACTAAATATTGGGGTGGGAAAGACCCTGAAAGATGGTAGAAGATGTTGTGATTGTGCCATAAGAACTCTTCATCTAAATCCCCATTTTTCTTCCTCCAAACTAGCTAAAGGTGAGGGGATGAATGCTGAAACCCATTTGAATAACACCCTGTGAAACTATTCCCGATAAGGTTACAGTAGAAACATCTAAAATAATGGCCCTCAAAATTGAGAAATTGGATCCATAAGCCATGAGACTAACAAACCCTAACATAATGACAAAGGGGTTTCGAAATATTAACAATTGTGCAAGCTCTAACAAATATTTTCCTTTTTGACTCCTTATCCATTCTAACATAGGAATCAACCCGATTGATCATTGAAGCAATGTACTCTTCTTTTCTTAAAATCGATGGTATATTGTATAATCTAATCCAAAAAAGAGTTTTTGTAACCTCTACCTTTTCAAGATCAAATAAAATCATCTAAAAGCAAAAAAAAAAAAAAAAAGCCCGAAACTTTCCAAAAACCCAAAGCCCATACAAAATCCCGGTCAATGGCACTTTTGAAAACCACTTAGAAGAAGCTATGACTCTATAGAGTGAAAAAATGAACATCCACGGAGTTCTAAGTTGACTTGGCCTATCTGTCAAGGTCAGGCAACACGAGTGAGGAACCCACACACTTGCCGAATAGGCTACAGCTGCCAATGACCATTCCGTATCTTGAATGGCCTGGTCAGTAATCTCCAAATCCGGGATGTCAGAAAATTAAATAGGGAGGTCACCCAATAGGTAAGAAGGGGATGTAGCCCCGAGGACAATGGAAGGTGTCCTTTTTCCTGCTTTGATTGTTACCAAGGGGGATATCGAGCCGCTTTGATCATGGACCAACCTAGATTTACAGAGCTGAGAACAAATATGAAAGGTGTTAGCCACATTTTTGCATTCCGAAAAGACCCATCTATGTTCACTTTCTTTGATCGCAATCCCTGCCTTGGGAATGCTGGTAATAGTACTGACCACATGATTCTCTGAGACAGAACTGGAAACTCTCCTGCTTTCCTATGCAAGCTTAGCAGGATCTTCTAACAGAGCTAAGCAAGCACAAGCACTCTCCTCTAGAATATCCCTCACTTTGCCACCACCTGTAAAAAAACTGAATGATTTCGGTGTGATCCCTGCACAAACCTAGTTTAAACAGTTCAATGGATACGTGTGGGATAAAACTAACGGGGATACGTATGTACCCCTCTCTATATGTTTCTATCATTATATATTGTTTGTATCCTTATAAATGTATACATATGTGTATATACAAAATATTTCTGGTCACAATAATTTTTTTGTTGGATGGAAGAACACATAATTCGATGGGAATTTTGTTATGTATCATGATATTTTTAAATTTGTAAGAAACAATAAGTTGGTGTGTTTTTCGGGAAACCTGAATGTAAGTTTAAAATAAAAATTTGGTCTTAGAATCCAAGGTGATGCGCCGAGATTGGTTACATCGTAAGTTAAATTGAGTTGGACAATTTTATTTGAATCGAGATGTATTTGAAAGATAGTTATAATTGTGCCCTTACTTGTTAGGCCAAGTGAATTCATCTATTGACACGGTTTGAATTAAGTATGATGGAAAATTCAATTACATAACTCGGTTAACTAGTTGGAGGTCAATGTATAAGAAAAATAGGCCACATAGAGATAAATCCTCTACTTTGTGAGAAAATCTCGTGACAATGACAATGCAACTCACACTCACACAAGCGGATTTTATAATAATCATCTTAGCCATCGGTTTGTGAGTCTGATTGGTTTGGTGATGAATGTGATTTATTTTTTTAATTTTTATTTTGGTTTTGGTCAAGTGATTTAATGCCATATACTTTTTGAATATTACATAATGAAATTTATCATTAATTATTTATATATCTATCAAGTTTGTATTTGTTACGTTCTTTATTTTAATTTGAAATAAAAAATTAATTTTTGATCATTGACATTGACACTTATATCTTGATTTTGTTTATATTGAATTATTTTTCATAATTAAATTTTTTTATTAACATGTGGATATGAAAAAAAAAAAAAAAAAAAAAATTGACTTTAATTTTATTATTGTCACTAGACTTACATACTAAATTATATTTTTATTTTGAAATATGAATATTAAATAATATATATATTTAACCTATGATATGTGACTTGGTTAACTAATGAATTCTGAAAATGTCAATTTTAAAATTTGAGGTAAACATAACTCTAAACATAAAGAATATCACAAGTTCCATCCCACTCTAAAAACATCTTAGCATAGTCTATAAATTTATTAAGGATATTGGGAATAATATTTATATTGGGTATATGTCTTAGTTGAATCTCCTAGACTTTGATAAATTATTAAGGTGAGTAATATTTAAGTAAAATTATTTTAAGGTTACATTGAATAATATTTTGTAAATATTATGTTGGATAGCAGGGTTTAAATATTAATGTTAAAAGCTAACATTATGGAATATGATTTTTTTTGTTTTTTAGGTAATCATTTTTTGGTATGGGCGTTAAGAAAATAGGGTAAATCCCTTTAAAATTTTGGGTAGAAATATGTGTGTTATGGTGGGACATACATGATGTAGATATTTTTAGAATTTTATATGGAGATATTTTGGACTCTTTTATTAGGTCAAACTGTTGATCAAAGGGCTTGTTTTCTCTTCAAACTGGTCATTTATTGTGGGTTGATAAAGTATAAGAGGAAGGGATAGCAAGTTGATTGAGAATTAGAAAAAGTTATGAAAATATGGAAGTAAGAATGAACAATATTAATTTGGAAGTTAAGGTAAATTAGATGTATATATTAATTATAAAAAGTTTAATTTTTATTTTTTAATTTATCTCTCGAAATTGATCATGTCAATATTAAATATCTTTCTAGATTTTATCTATAAAATATAGCAAGATTTGGGTTTTATTAAAAAATATAATAAATGGAACTAATAAAATCGTATTATTATAGAAGTGAAGCATTGAAATTAATCTTTGGTTTTATTTTATTTTTAATTTTATCTTTTATATATTTTATAAAATTTACATTATAATTTTACACTAATTTATGAATATGGAAACGTAATATCAATTCTTTTATATAAGAATTTTATTGGAAAAGTAATATCAAATTTTTAATATAAATTTTTTTTTTTTTTTTGGGTTATTACATTCATGACTGTGAAGAACGTAATTTAAATAATTTAATGTATATTTATAAAATAAAATAAATGAAAATAAAAATGTATCTTTTTTATGTATACATCATTTTATATATACAAAATATTGTTTATCTCACAATAATTTTTCGTTTGTTGGAAGAATATTTAATTCCAAGAATTTTATGGGATTTTTATTATGTAATAGGCGTCTGTACTAGGAGAAACAAAGTTTAGATTTGTCACTAGAGGATCGCTGCCTACCACGTGGATGGCTTAGATTCATCTGTGTATTACACTAGCAACTTCCACATACCAACCCACCCAAGTAAAACTAATTTTTGTAAAAAAAATTCTGCACTCCCGGGAAGGACGCGTGGATGGATAGCCACGATCAATTTCCATTAGAGGGCGAAGCAAGAACAAATGTGATACTACTAAAGTTTTCTCCGAGCCAAAGATTTCAAGGTTTTTGAAGCCTTCACCCTGCTTAAAAACACCATCCTTTGGAGGAAACGCTTTGGCACTGATAATATTTTGAAAGAGGATTTTGTTACTGAATTGGATGGTGTGGCCTACATGCATGGCTATAATAAGGAAGAGCATCCAGTCTGCTACAATGTTTATGGTGTTTTCCAAGACAAGGAGCTTTACCAAAATACATTTGGCGATGCTAAGAAATGTGGCTTGTTTCTTCGATGGAGGATCCAGTGATTGGAGAAGGGAATCTAGCAGGTGAGCTTCAAGCCTGGAGGTATAAATTCTATTGTTCAGATTACTGGCTTGAAGAATTCGCCTGGGACTGGAAAGAACGGTTTGCGACGAGCTACCAAGAAGGCTTTGGAAAATCCTTCAAGATAGTTATCCAGAGTTTGTTGCTAGGAATATATTTTTGAATTCACCTTGAGGGTACGCAGCGATGGGTGATATGATATGTCCGGTTTTTGTTGGAACACCTGTTGGTGCTCGAATGTTGCTTGTAGATGTTCGGATCCTGAAAAGTACAGGAGACTACGTGGAGAAAGGTGAAACGTGGCGGAAAAGGGAGACGGCGAAGAAATTTGCAAGTTTGGTAGATTGCAATTTGTTTGTAGCCTTCTCCATCATGTATAAGACAAAAGGAAATAAAACGGCGGAAAGATAAGAGTTGATTGCAATTTGACTCAATGCAAGGTGAGAGGCTGGCGTAAAAGGGAGATTAAAACGCAATTTGCAATGATGTAAATTGCAAAATGCATAGGAATTTCGGGAACCCGCATGCAGCGAAGGAAGCTATGAGTGGGAAAAGTCAAAACGCGCTGCTGACATGGATGGAGATTTTAAAAAAAATAAAAAATAGGAGTGCGTGCCTACAGCTTGTCAGATGAAGATGCCATTGAAGGTAGCAAGAGGTTCGAGGCTCATTTCACTATGGTGCCATTTGGGTCAGCGATCTGGTGGTGGTAACCGGGTACTGAAGATGAAAATCTATGCAGTCGAGCTTGGGCTTGCTATGGTGGCTTTCCCTTACCCATCTGCAGTCTAACGTCAACATGAAATTTTACCACCCTGCATTATTATTATAACCATCAGAATCGTGGATTTATGACAATAATGGCGAAAAGCACTCTAAGAGCGTAAGAAGGGCATTGAAGAACACCTTGCAACTGAAATTTGCAGAACGTGGTCTTCGATCCCTTGTTGTAGCTAGACAGGAAGTACTTGAAGAGAGCAAAGATGTGCTAGAGGTCCTTAGATATTGCTTGGTTTGTTGTCTCTATTTGATCCTCCTCGCCATGGTAGTACTGAAATAATTCACCGAGCCACTTAAGCTCGGTGTCAATATGAAGGTGATAACAGGGGACCAGCTTGTTGTTGCCAAGAAGACAGGGTGGAGGTTTGGAATGGGTGTAAATATGTACCCTTCATCTTCTTTTTCAGGTGGGGATAAGGTAGATTCTATTACGGCTCTCGCTCTTGAGGAATTAATGATGAAAGCATCCAAAAACCCAAGGGTAAACAAGAAAAATCTAGTGGAACCCTCTTTTAGGGTTGTGAAGATGGTTGTAATGATGGCTATTGAATTTGCCACTAGAGTCCATACTTTCTTTGGCAAGTTTGCTTGTTTAGTTGATTCCATTAGCAATGATGGGCATTTCCAGATGGTTCTCATACCAATTGGAAAATTCTGTATTTCTTATATTGCAATTGAAAATATAGTGAGGGTAGTTGTGATGTATCCTATTCAACATAGGAAATACAGGGAAGGGATCAACAATCATATGGGTTTTTTGATTGATGATATTTTTATTTACCATGCTTATTATGCTTTCTGTGACAATGGCTATTGGCTCTCAAAACGTCTATCAGCAAGGCACAATTGCAAAGAGAATGACTGGTTATTGAAGCAAGTAATGACAATTTGAGAAAAATTTGGGTTTTTGGAAATCCTCTACAAGGTGTTTTACCAAGAAAGAATGGAGAAAATAAAAAAATAAAAAATAAAATTGCATGATATAGAAATTGCAGATGCAGCTCCAAAGGTTCCTGGGAAAATTTGAGTGGGAAACACAACTGGTAAAAAGAAGGGTTTCAAAATGTAGTTTACAAATTATGGTCAACTCTCCCAATCCCGTCAGTCAAAGAAAAGAGGAGAAAAGTCAACCCAAAGAGAACTTCAGGGAGAATTGGAGGAGAGATGCAATTTTGCATTTGTGCAAATTGCACCTGGATCTCCCTTTTTGCAAGTCAATGCTAGTCAATAGGTGGCCTTAATGCAAGGTGAAACTTCCACTACCAATTACAATTTTGCAAAATTACAATTTGAAGTTGGCATTACAGATTCCCTAAAAGAATCTTTTGAGGGAAATGGGAACCCTTACTACAATTTGAAATTTTACAAAATTGGAAATTGTAATTAGAGTTCCAGATTCCCTAAAAGGAGCTTTTGAGGGAATTTGGAACTCCAAGTGCAATTTACAATTTGCAATTTTGCAAATTGTAAATTATGTCTAGAGTTCCCATTTCCCTAAGGAAACTTCCCAGGGGATCCACAAGTGAAAATTCCAACTTTGTAAGTTACAAAAGGTGCTAGGATTTCCCCAAAAGGTCAAAAGGTGAAAATAATGCATTTATGCATTAAAATTTTTGGAGGAAACCCTAGAAGGCAAATTTGTAAAAAACAAATGTCGAAATTGAATAGTGTGAAAAAGCAAATTTTCAAAAAGCAAAGGTACAAAATGCAAAGTGTTGAAAATCAAGTTTGAAACAAAAGGTAAAAAGGTAAAATAAACCTAAGTATTGCATTTTATAATGTTTTCTTGTTCAAACTCTTCCATAGGAGAGATATTGCAGGTTTGTAAAGCCAAGGTGGGCCATTGGAGGAAAACCATTCAAATATCCATGAATCTAGAACATTCCCATGCCATCATTGCAAGAGAAGGTTGTTCCATGGAATGCAAAAAGGGAAGGGCAATAGTCCAAGAGGTTCTAACTGTGCAAGCAAGTGGTCAAGAGCATCTCCAGGAAAATTACACATGAAAACAAAGTTTGTTTGGCCTCCACCATGAATTTTCACCTTTCAACTCATGTAAAAGGCATCTAGAGCAAAGAAATCAAAGGGTGTGCTCCAAATCTTCATATTTATTGTAGAGGTACAATGATTTTTCATGCAAATAGGTGAAGATTCCAAGCAATGTAAAGGTCATATTCTAGTTGGGAGATTTTTGGAAGAACTTAAAGGGTTGTTTTGTAATTTTTCAAATTACAGCCTTTATTCCCAGATTTGAGAAGGATACAAAAATGATATAAATAAAGCGATTCTCCTCTATTCTTGGGTTGTTTTTATTGGTCTTTGATTTTCTCTTTAAGTATAGGCTATTCTAAATTTTGGGATCACTGCTATGTGTATTTTATCCCTCTTGCTAAGGTGTTTGCAGTTATTCGTCCATTAACAAGCTATGAGAGTATGCTTATATGTCTCCTTATCCAACATGGAGCAAATCCACCATGCTTGTCCCCATGGTAGCATTTTAAAACTCTGATATATGTAAGATCTCTTTTCAATATAATGGAAAATACTTGAGATTATTACTCTTTTCTATTGATGAAATACAATGAGATGTTTTACATGCTATGCTGATTGGATATCTAGTTTTTTGCTTATGTATGGTTGACATTTTCGAAATAAATCTAGGTCATAAATCTATTTTTGCTAGTGATTGAGAAGCATATTATTGAATACCTTTTAAGGTCACCTTGGATTTGTGGATTCAATAGGAAAATGTATTTCAAATCTTAGTTGTAGTGTATGCTATAGGGTTTTAGGGATCATTTGGATGATTGCATTATATTGGCACCAATGGATGCAAACCACTCTTGGTAGTTACCCTTAGCTTGTTAGTCATTTTTTCTACATCTTTGCAATTAAGTGATTTGGAAACATATTATTTAATACCTTTTATAGTCACATTGGATTTGTGGACTCAATAGGAAAATGTATTTGAAATCTTAGTTGCAGTGTATGCTCTAGGGTTTTAGGGATCATTTGGATGATTGCATTGTATTGCACAAATTGATGCAAACCACTCTTGGTATGTCTCCTTAGCTTGTTAGTCATTTTTTTCATCTTTACAATAAGTGATGTCATGTATGTTGAAATAAATCCTATTGTTTGAAAACCACTAACACAACACCCTTTATTCCTTATCAATCTTGTCTTACCCTATTTTAACTTGTAAGTAATACTCCTTGTTGCATACTATAAGTGTTATTT
The DNA here is from genome assembly GCA_037957365.1 of Torreya grandis. NCBI lineage: Eukaryota > Viridiplantae > Streptophyta > Pinopsida > Cupressales > Taxaceae > Torreya > Torreya grandis. Next base: position 2,012,029 of record JARHVA010002155.1, read on the forward strand.
GCCTTTAAGATGTATAAAATTGTGCATACTTAACATGTGTCTATGTTTTGTGCTTTCAAGACCTAGTATTACAATTTTCCATCCAACACATGTTGTTGAAAAAAATTTAGAATGAAATTTGTAGTCATATACCCATCTATCTTCAATAGATTGTATGTGACTTAGTGCATTTATTCATTTTGTGTGATAACCCTTCATGGGTGGATTGAACAAGTTTGGTTATGGTCTAGTCATATTTTTTGTTCATTGTGACAAAAATCCCCATGGAGGTTGAATTGTAGAATCACTCCATGTGAGAAAACTACCCCTCAGGTCCTCTCACTTGGTTCAGGCAAAGCTAGAAGTAGCAAGGATATGACCATACCCTTTGTCAATGCCTCTTAGTCATTTTCTCTATTCAATTCTTTCTTGATGCCAAACCCTCTCCCAGCTATAATGACATATTAGTTGGTTTTTCATTTTTATTTGTCATTTTCTTCAAGTGTGCAAGGCTGAGTGAATGAGGTGTATAAATGGAAGCACCAATTTAATTTCTAACATAATAAATGTTTTAAAACAAACTTTAACAATAAATCTTTTCATAGAATAATTATTTTTTATTTAAATCTCTATTTTTGTTTTATGTATTATAAGTGTGTTTTAAATCTCTTTTGAGATTTTATTATGCTTTTAAGTAATCTATTTATGAGGAGGTTTGAAAACTGATTTATATACCAAAAATAAAATGTTAGGTTGTGGAGCTAAAAGCTTCACTGATGCAAACAAGGAAGGAGGTTGCTGAGAGGTTACTGAGTTGCAAAACAACTGACGTCAGTCTGATCAACCGACATCGGTCATATCTAGTGCAGAGCAAACTGACATCAGTCAGGGATCAGCTGATGTCAGTCATCTCCAGGCAGACAGGGACCGATGTTGGCCGCTTATGCAGTTCCAAAACTGTCAGTTGCACGAATAGATAGTTAACAAAACAATTATTTGCATGTAGAAGGGCAATTTTAGACTTGAGCTGCGGATCTAATTATTGTAATTAGATGTCTAATTATTGTTTACATGGGATCTATATAATAGACTCATGGGTTTTATTGTAAAGTGTGCTAGAGAGTAAGAGAGCAAAATTAGCTCCTTCATAGTGAAGAGAGCAAGGTGTGTTCCTCCTAGTGCCAAGTGTGGGTGCTAGTTTGGAGAATCATAAGGATTCTTCATGTATGTAGGATCTCGGTCGGCAGGTGTGCAAGGCCACATTTGGAGATCTACATGGTAAGTAAGATCATTGATTTGCAGGTGTGTGTGTGTGTGTGTGTGTGTGTGTGTGTGTGTGTGTGTGTGTGTGTGTGTGTGTGTGTGTGTGTGTGTGTGTGTGTGTGTGTGTGTGTGTGTGTGTGTGTGTGTGTGTGTGTGTGTGTGCGCGTGCGTGCGAGGTCTCAGTTTGTAGGTGTGCAGAACCAGGTTGATCTGTAGGTGGTAGTAGGATCAAGGTGATAGCAACACAATAGGTAGTAAGATCAGGCAGGATCTACTTGTAGTACGGTGTGTACTCAGTTAGAGAGAAATGGAGGAAGGCAAGGTAGATCCTTCCAAAGTAAGATCATTTGAGTTGCAGGATGTTGCAAGTTCATGGGAGATCTACTTGGAGTGTGTTTTGTACTCGGTTGAGTATGTGTGTATACTCAGTGTTATGGCAGTAGTGATACTGATTGGTTGGAGGTGAACACCAACTCTGTGTTTGAGTTGTGTGTTGGGACCATAATTGAGAGAGTGAGCTCTTGAAGGTGAATTACTGTACACTTGGTGTGGGAAGCCTGTAAGGTGTGGAAGAGTGTGGCATCTCTTCATTTTTAATTCTTTTCTGGAAGATTATTAATACAATTGGGTATTGTCTCTCATATTCTGTGTTATTTCTGAATTCTAGTTACTTGTGCATTCTGGTTAATTTTTGCATATAGTTGCTCATACAAAAGTAATAAATTGTGTGCTTCTGTAATCCTGACATAAAAGACTATTTGCTCTTATAATTTGGTGTCAACTTTTAACAAAGTCATAGCTTTGAACACGAGTGATTGATAAAATAATTTCTAGTTTTATTCTTTTGGTTTTTTTTAGTAATTAATTTTCTATTGAACATGAGAGGAGAAGAGAAATCCAAGCCTAGGCAGAAGTCTTGGAAGAAAATGCATCCAAGTATGTGAGAAAGAACCATCAAATGAAAGAATAGAGAGTCTGTAATTTTTGAAAAGTAGTGTAGTAGCCAAAAATAATAAGAAAGGAGGCCATAATAATAAATATAATGAAGCACTTGAGCTTAAGCTTGGTACTAGAAATTAGTAGATAAGATCAAAAGTAAATCATAGTGGAGATTTATAAAATAAAATAAAATAAAATAAGATGATCAACTCAATAAGTCTTCCACCACAAAATTTAAAAGAGATAAAAAATCGTGAAGCCATTAATTTATTCTCATTCAATAGCATCAAGAAGGAGAAATACAAAATTGACTCACTATAGCAAATCATGGAAGCAAAAACCATCATCACTTAGCCTTAAATTCCAATTTTTATAGGTAAATTTTAGTCAATCAAAATGAAAACATTGTTTTGTTCATAGGATGTATGAAATCTAATAGAGAAAGGATTTGTAGAGCCTGTAGATCAGGTAAACTATTAGGATTTGACACAAGTAGAGAAGGACCTTCTTCGAGAAAATAATAAGATGGATGTAATAACCTTTTTTTTATTTAATAGGTGATTGATGAGTATATTATCCCTAGGATTGTTGCAACAACTAGGTCCAATAGCACATGGGATATTCTAAAAATAGCGTATCAGGAAACTACCAAGGTAAAAGTTACTAAATTTCAATCTCTTATGAGAATTTTTGAGATTGTGGAAATAAAAGATTCAGAGTCCATAAACCATTTTTCAATCAAGCCATGATTTTTTTAATTAAATCAAATCTCATGGAGAAAATATACTTGATCATGAGGTTGTGGAAAAGATCCTCAGGAGTCTACCTACTAAGTTTAATTCTATTGTTGTTGCTATTGAAGAATCTAAAGATATATCAAAACTATCTATAGATGAGTTGATGGGGTCTCTTTTATCTCATGAATCAAGAATGAATTGGAACACTAATTCTTCTTTAGAGAATGATTTTAAGTCATAGGTTTCATTCGACATAGGTAGAGGTAGAAGAAGATCTAGTTTCTGAGATAAAGACAAAAATAATAATCAAAGAGGTGGGAGGAGTAGTCTAGATCTAGGTAAAAGGACAAACTAGAATTTTAATACTCATAGTTATAGAGGGCATAACTAGTCTCATCAGCATTCTCAGAGTATGATAAATCCAATGTTTAGTGTCATTATTGAAATATGTTTGGTCATTATGTATATGAGTGTTGGAAGAAATAAATAAATGAGGGTAAGCAAAATGCAATTTTTTTCATATGTATCTTAAAGTAATTATAAGTCATTATTCATTACACATCATGTTGCTCAAGATATTTATAGTAATATTTGGTTTTTAGATAGTGGATGTAGTTTGCATATGACAAGAAACATAGATTTGTTTGCAAGCTTAGATAGTTATGTGAAGTCAAAATTCAAGCTAGGTAATGAGAATAAAGTACCATTGATAGTTGAAGGTGTGATTAACATTTTCATAAAACATGGCGAAAGAATGTATATTCTAGATGTTTATTTTGTGTTAGGTTTGAAGCATAATCTCATTAGTTTTGGATGACTTGTGTAGAAAGGTTAGAGAGTATCATTCAAAGATAATGTGTGCACTATACTTTGCAAATTATGAAGTGGTAGGTTGATTGCAAAAATTTAAATGACTAGCAACCAAATTTTGCCTCTTCTAATCATGAGTGAAAAGTCAAACCAAGAAAAGCCCAAGGAAAATTATAAGGTAGTCCATTTAGATTCGATATGGTTATGCCATCTAAGGTATGGACATATTCATTTTAGAGGTTTGATTTTATTATTAAAAAAAAAAAGTTAGAGTATTACCACCAATTGAGTAGCAATTAAGTTCATCTGAGAGCTATATTTTTAGAAAATAACACCAGGAAAGTTTTCCAATAGGAGTATCTTACAGAACAAAGGCACCATTAAAACTTGTTCACACTAATATATGTGGACTTATGTAGACTCCATCATTAGGAGGAAGTTTATATTTTATAACATTCATTGATGATTTCAGTAGGAAAAATTAGATATATTTTCTCAAGTAGAAGTCTACATCCTTTGGAATACTCAAGGAGTTCAAATTAATGGTTGAAAATTAGAGTGACCTATATATCAAGGTACTCAGGTCAGATAAAGGTGGTGAATACACTTCAAATGAGTTTCTATATTTTTTCAAGTATCATGAAATTAAGAATTAGTTTACCAAAAGGTACACACCATAGTAAAATGGTTTTACAAAGAGTAAGAAGAGAACAATAGTGAATATATCTAGGATAATGTTAAAGGCCAAGATCTTGTCCAATGAATATTGGGCAGAAAAAATTCTGTGTGCAATTTATGTTTTAAATAGATGTCCTACAAAGAGTGTCAAGGACAAAAATTCCACATGAAACATGGAGTGGTAAGAAGAATAGTGTATCCCACTAAACTATTTTTGGTTGTGTGGCATATGAAAATGTGCCATAATAAATAAGAAGAAAGATGGATGATAGGGGTGAAAAAAGTATATTTAATGGTTATAGTGAGCATTCAAAAGCTTACAAATTTTACAGTTCCATTAACAAGAAGGTAATCATTAGTAAAGCTATTGGATTACCAAGAAGAAGAATCTTAGGATGGAAGTATGGATAGAATAATTATAATTATAGTAGTAATGCCTCAATAAAAAGAAGAATTACTAGAACAAGGTGTGTGATGCGACTAGCCAAGTTCACAAGCAATAGTTAATCCAACAAGAAATCTACAATGAGATAATTCAATAGATTTAATAACACCAAGGAATTTTTTCTTAGGTAAATCATTAGTGAATGCAAGTTCCAATTCACAAAAGGAAGTAATGAGTCATATCCTACACTTTCTTCATTATGATCAAGGTACATAGGTAAGAAAATAAAAAGTTTGAAAGAAATTTATGATTAAGGAGTAAAGAATTTAGACTTACATTCAAATTTTTGTTTATTCTCTCATGATCTTAAATATTTTGAAAAACAAGTGAAGGAACATCATTAGATCAAGGCTAAATATGAAGAGATGGATTCTATTGAAAAAAATGAAACATAGAAGCTAGTAGATCTACTAGAAGGTAAAGATAACATAGGAGTTGAAAGGGTCTATAAGACCAATATTAATGTAGAAGGAGAAGTTGAAAAGTATAAATCAAGGCTAGTAGGAAAAGGTTTTTCTCAACAACATGAAATTGATTATAATGAGACATTTTCACTAGTTGTATGACTTAATATAGTCATAATGGTTTTATCCATAGCAGCACAAAGCAATTGGAAGGTTTACCAAAAGGATGTAAAATAAAATTTTTTTAATGGTTTTTTGGAAGAAGGATATGTGGATCAACCACTAGGTTATGAAGTGCATGGACATGAATATAAGATATACAGATTGAAGAAAGCTCTTCATGGACTCAAACAAGCACCAAGAGAATGATATAGTTGAATTAACTCATATTGAAAAGAAATAGATTCAACAGAAATAGTTGTGATGCTATGTTGTACACAAAAATTACCAAGTAAGGTCATATTTAGATTGTATGTTTCTATGTTGATGACTTAATCTTTACTATAAATTTATCTATAGAAAATAGTAACAAATAAAGAATTTGAAATGATAGATTTAGGATTAAAAAAATATTTTCTAAGCAAAAAATTTATTCAATAAAATAATGGTATATTTATTTTTCAATCTAAGTATGTCAAGGATGTGTTGAGAAGATTCAATATTGTGGATTGCAATTCTCCACCAACTCTTAATAAAATCGTTACAAAACTTAGTAAAGAAGATAAGGCATCTAATTTTGATCCATCTATGTTTAAAATACTCATTGGGAGGTTGATGTACCTCACATATATAAGCCCAGATATTATGTATGTAGTTAACTTGATTTCAATATTTATGGACTCACCAAAAGAGTCACACTAGCAAGTTTGGAGGAGAATATTGAGATATATTACAAGAACAATAGGATATGGAATATTATATTCTAAAACCAATACTTTTTATATGATTGGCTATAATGATAATTATTTTTTAGATAACATAGATGATAGGAACTGTACTTCTCAATAATCTTTTAATTTTGGCACATGTTTTTTTCATGGGTATCAAATAGACAACCTATAGTGATAATTTCATTAGCATTTTTGACAAAATGAATGAAGAAAATTTTAGTTATTGCTCACCCTAATACAGTAACATAGATTTTTTCCAAACACATTTCACCAGAGTATGTACCGGTATAGTATGGAGGTCCAATCAGGGAATCCAACATTGAATTCTAAACAATAGGTGGAGTTTTAGATCTATTTATGAAACTAGGGTCAATGTAGAGTTTAGATATCCTATAATAGAGACTAGAACCTCACTGGTTTGGGATATAGAAGTTATGGGCTGGTAGGTGACCTGAATATTTTGTACCTAATATATATGGTGGTTACACTATATCATATAAAAAATGAAGAAAATGGTCAGTGATGAAAAACTAGTTTAGAATTCATAAAAAATCATCAAGGGAAAACAGTCTTGACACTTAACAAATCTTCATTGAATAATAAATGAATTATTTATAGGACCAAAGTCAAGAATATAAGTGTCCATGGTAGAAAAGAGAAGGTTGAAGGAAAACTAAACCATAGGGTAAGTGCAATTGTAAGTGCATTCCTTGTTTTTGTGCCGCATTCCTTGTTTTTGTGCCATGGAGCCACATGGGGAAATGCATAGTGAGTTAGACTATGACTTGAGTGGAAGATTATAAATGAAAAAACTTATGTGATAGATAATGGAGCTACATTTAAATATGTAGTAAAAATCACACACTTAGATACTTTTGAATTTAAATAATAATATCAATATATTGTTTTATATTTAGAATGTTAACCATATATATATATATATATATATATATATATATATATATATATATATAATCCAATTAAATATTGATATATACTATTATTATATATACATATAAACAAATTAACAATTGTTCTAAAGGTACAAATTATGTGAGAAAGGATATGATTTGACATTTTTGTCAAGAGGGGTCTCGTATAACAAAAGTTTAAATTGGTAGTTGTATTGTACTTGAAACTCATAACCACTGACCATGTCTCATCTTTTATGCTCATAGAATTAATAAAAAATAATATGATGTTTTTTTATTGAGGTGAAGGGTAAAAATGAAGCTGTGTGTTCATTCATATAGTGTGGCAATGAATTATGTTGGGAGGAAATGTTTCATTTCACCAGAAGATAATTAATTATTTAATTTTTTTAAAGCTGAAATTTATGAATTAGAAGAGTGTAAATTGATATTCATACCTCATGGAAATTGAAATAATCACCAAAAACTAAAATAATAATTTGATGATAAGAAAAATTTAATATTAACTAAACTATTTCAATAGAATTAATATAATACTATAATATGTAATATAATTATAATATAAATACGTATATTGTTATATAATATGTATGACTATTATATACTAGTGTATATACATGCACAAACAAATTATTAGTTGTTCCAAATAGAGAAGTTATGTGAAAAGTGACATCGTTTCATATTTTGGTCTAGTGTGATTTTGTAAAGTGAATGTGTAAATTGACAGTCTTATTTCACTTGAAAATAATTACTATTGAGTCTATCTCATGTTTTATACATGAAGAATTAATAAACAATAATTTTATCCTTGGAGTGAAGGTGATGGTGAAAAATGAGGATGTGTGTTCATTCATATGATGTGGTGATGTGTTGTGCGAGTATGATATGTTTCATTTCATTAGAAGAGATGTATTTTTTAATTTTTAAACTGTAGTTTTATAAATTATAAGAGTGTAAATTGATATTCGTACCTCATGGCCATTGATTTTTAGCACCTTTTATGCATGAAGATCTCAACGTGTGCTAAGTGGTAATTGTAAGTGGCAATGATAGGGCATTGTAGGTGATACCATATGCTAGGGGAGGCATATTTTACACCAAACTTAGATTTAGGGTAGTTCTTTGATTTACGTGACCAGCATTACCCATTGTAAATAGTTCCATATGTTATAGGGTGACAACATCCTTGATTTTTCATTTTCTATTATTGAGGGTGGATGAACATGTCCTAAGGGATAATTTGATTGGAACAAGAATCCACATTTGATGTGATTCCATTAATGTGGGGATAAGACATTGAGGTCTCATAATACATCTTATTGCTTCCATTCATCCATGTTATCAATATATTGACACTTCATATCAAATAAGTACTTAATAAAATAAAATATAAAAATAAAACCCTATTGGCATTCCTTACACCATTGAGAAAATTTATAGTGATATTTTTTAATTAATAAAGAATAAAGTTTTACTATGGTTTTTATGAAACCCCAATATAAGCTTAAAATAAAGTCTTGATCTTAGAATCCAAGGTGACACACTAAAATTGTCTACATTGTAATTCAATCTGAGTTGGACAACTTAGTTTGCATTGATTTGTATTTAGTAAAAAATTATAATAGTGCCCTCACTTGTTATCCTAGGAGACTTCATTCACTAATGTGTTTCAAATTGAATACAATGGAAAACTAGATTAGGTAACTCAGTTAACTAGTTAGAGGTCAATGCATAAGAAAATGAGTAAGTGATTCCAGACATTAGTGACTTAGAAATGTGTTTGATATATGCATTTAGACTACTTGGTAGTGGACAAAATTAAGATACTTAATTCAAACCAATATGATTAAAGGAGTAAATGGGCCATGTGTTAATACCCAAGTGACATGTTTGAGTGACACTGATTTGAGCAAGACAACTTAGATATTGAACAAAGTTCATAGTGTTTTGAAACACATAATGGGATTAGGATATTATGATTAATTACATAATTTAAGCAACTCAATAGATCACTTGTATTAGGTGAACCAAGCTAATTCAAAAAATGAATTAAACTCATTTGACTAGGCTTATAATGTGGGCTTGGGTTAAGATGAGTTACAAAGGTGATGAAATGACATAGTGATTTGTTTCCAGTTGAACGAGATATAGAGGAAAATAGGACTAAGTCTAAATAATCAAATAATTATTTTTATAAATGTAGTTTAAGATATTGGTTAGAAAATAACTCAACAACTAGGTTGGCCTAGGCAGTCATTGATAATAATTCTATGTGCAAATGGATGTAATTATAAATTGTGTTTGGTATGTGGGTATGGGGACCTAAGTTAGGTAGTAATGAATATGGATGACTAGTCGAGCCAAATTGGTGTGATGAAATCCATAAGAATTTGGGTTGTAGATTTTGGCTATTGAAAACTTGAGAGAAAGAAAAAAGAGTTATCCTTAATGGACCTCCTCCTAATCAAATCAAATTATTTAAATAATTGAACTAACCCTTTAAATATTTAAAACTAGTATATTTCAAGTTATGCAAAGACCAAAGAATCATAACTAGTTATCGAAATTCTTGAGATATTAAGGGTCATATTGGTCTTTTTACACTAGATAATGCAAAGGTGGTCTTTAAAGGGGTCACTTGAAAATTAAATGTATTTTAATTGAAGAAATAAATATATATATATATATATATATATATATATATATATATATATATATATATATATATATATATATATATATATATATATATATATATATATATATATATATATATCCATGGGGTGTCCATTAATGGCAATCAATATCTTTTATTTTATATATGGTTTTTTCATCCATGTGAGGCATATAAGCCTTTTATAAACATTCTAAATGGCCGAACAATCATGTTACCTGACTAACCATGCATTGAACCCATTCAAATAAAAAATGAAACTAGTTTAAATAAATTTTAAAACATTGCAAGTTCTTAGAGGATCCATTACACATCCATTAAGATAATTATTTTAAATTTTGTTGAATAATATGATATATAATATATATTCTATAATACTTTATTGATAAACTTACTTAACTAAAAATTAGAATTCAAATTTTTACTAGAGGTAGAAACTAAGCCCTTTAACTAGAAAAATAAATATATGGTCTTGCTCAATCCTCATAGGGAAAAGGACTAGGTTGTTTTACCTTTATCAAATCTTGATCCTATCTTATATGAAATACACTCCCAAATCAAGACATAAAGGTATTGGGGGATTGATATAATATTTTATGTTGTTTTAATCCATTTGGATCACAATGGGTTAGTTGATACTACTGAGTTTAGCATGGGCATTACGACAGCCATGCAACCCCATATAAATTTTAAACTGTAGACATTTATTTGTGTGCCTTTA
>JARHVA010002155.1:2027500-2032500 GCA_037957365.1 Torreya grandis
CAGCTCCCTCATCCCACATCTTTCCACCCATCACCTCTAAAACATCCTTCCTACCATTGCCATCCCACTTCCATTTCTCTCAATGCTTTCACCCTTCTACCATCTACATTTCCCATACCCACTGCCTAATACATCTCTTATGTGTATCATCACCAAATATCATCCCTCTCAACATGATCCATAGCTTTTCTCACCACTACTGATACATATAATCTTCTACCACTTCATCTTCTGCCAATCCTTAATTTTAACCTATTGCATTATTACATCTCCCATTTGCAACCACCATCCTATTTGCCAGCACTTTACTATTACCAACCACTCACCACACCAACATAAATACCATTTCACCATCAACATAAAATTATTTTTCTTTGCCACCACTTCCCAACTTTTCCTATGCCCACTAACAACTACGTCTCCCATAACCACATTCAGTCACTACTCCACATAGCTTTGTTTACCCTTCTATACCACCAGTCAAAATGTCACCTCTTCCATGACCTACCACCACTTGAAAAATCTTCCATTTCTCAACCATCTACTTATTATGTCTCCTTTACATCCTTCCTACATGGCTCTTCCTACCCTCACAACCCTACAATTCCACCAATAATCAAAAATTACATAAAATTAATCCCGCTTTAACTTTATCATCATATGATTATAATTGAAATGTTTGAAAGTTACATTGGACTTGGTATTGTGTGACCATAATTCAAACATTAGAAATGTATCTTATTATCAAATCCACCTCCATCCACCCTTTTGACTATAGCCATTTTTGCCACCTTAATAAAACTATTATTTCTAAACAAATTTAAAATCTATCCCATATGAATTCAACTTATTTGGTGGGTTGATTGGAAAAAACACTTGTGTGGATGAAATGCTCTCAATGAACATTTGTGGTTGACATGTCTTTTTGGCACTCAAAGACTTGTAGCAATTTTTTAACTCGATGAAGACTAGCAAGTGGGGCCTAGTTCGATAGGTAGTCAAACCCCTCATAGAAAACTTATTCTTTCTAAAATATTGTTTTTTGCTCTATCAGTTTGAGCATGATCATATTTTTCAAGCCTTCTCTATTGCAAGTTTATTTGGATACCCTTGGATTGCTTTGCTCACATCTTGAGCATTATTTAGTGTGTGGAAGCACTTATTTTTTCATTGTGAAGTTTCTTCATATATATTCTACATTATATATCTTTTTTTTATATGCCACTTTGAAGCCTCATTTTTTCACTCACTTTTAGAGGTGTAATTTATCATCGAATCTCTTTCAATTCCAAATGTGATATTTTTTGTACTAAAAAGTGTCATAAGCTCCATTTTTTAAAAATGTATATTTTTATGAGATGTGTACTTTCGAATGGTAAAATATATTAGATTATTTCATTTTATATTTGTAATTTTATGATCCTATATTGTGCTCCACTCTGAAAATTCATTAAAAAATATCATTGTTAGGGGAATGTCTTGTGGCATCATACTCCTAAAGTCTCAACACTCATATTTTTTACGTTGAACACTTTCTTATGACACTCTTGCACATTTTTATTTTGTGCACTTACCATGATATTGGACATTCATACTTTGGCATAATTTTGGATTATGTCGTGTCTCCTCAAGGCCCATTTATTAGCACCCTACATTCATATATGTGTTTCTTTCAAGGACAGTTTCTTAGCACCTTGCATTATTCTCTAGAGACACCTTCAATGTCCTTTTTCTTAGTGCATTATCCTTTTTTTTGCATGCAATATCCTTGTACCCTACTATAAACCCAATCATGCATTTAGTTAATAACTTTCAATTTAAGAGTGTTATTGTTAAGTTTATATAGGAACAAAGGCCCCCATAACACAAAATTTAATCCTCCTCAATAAACTTGAAAATTTTAACTCACTCATTCACACACTGCAATTCAATATTGTAATTTTATAACAACAAGATGATACTATGGAACTCACATCCGTCTCACTTGTTCCACATTTTGTTCTTGATTCCAACTCTAGCATGCACTACTTGGATGCTCTATTAGATTTTGACCTAACAACTACTAAGTCCTCTTATGATCCTATTAAACCCATAGTTTCATGTGTTATAATTCACACTTTTATTGATCATAATGTTGATGTGCTTACCTCATTTGAGAAGCACATAACCAGTTATGGTTCTTGTTTTATCTACATGTTGGGATTTTTTGTGAAGATCTTGTAAATCACACATAAGGAATTATTTCACCCATACATCTTGTTTTTTGGATTGCTTTACATGGTAGTATCTATCAATAATGTGCTTCCAACTATTATTTGTGACCATTTTTTAGTAGTTACACACTAGCGTTTGTTTGTTGGACACTTCTAGAGGACATTGAGTGACATGGTACTATTACATCTGGGCATTCAACATATATTATATTTAGGCATGAGAGTCCTGAGTCATCTTTTCCTTCATTCAAGTCTAAGAAACATACCTATTCTTTGTTAGGAATGAGAGTCCTAACACCTTATCGGATTCAATTGATCTTGATATTCCTAAATATGATATAGACATTTCTTTGCATTCACAATTTGTGCCCATGGCACCAAATAACTTGAAATAATATTCTTCCTCCATCCATGTTTATTTGGCATGAATTGATTATAAATTATGACATCATCATTGAAAATATGTGTGTGGACTCTATTGTTATTATTCTTTCACTATTCAACTACATTTTCTACACATTATTCATACTACCTAGTAGTGTTATTTCTTGGATCAAACTTCAGGTCTTATGATGAATTATTTAAAAAGTTAAAAATCTCCATGTTTGTAACTATTTTGGTGTATACAATGCCTTTTTGGTTTCAATTTGGTGTTTTTTGAGATACATTTTACTCACATTGCATTATAAATTTCCATGACAGGGTTTGATTTTATAACCTAGTCTACCTTCATGCATGTGTACCTTATCTTGGGCACCCTTTCAATTGCTTACCTCTCCCATCACCACTTGGCCATCCCTCATTGATAAACCTTTTTAATATTATTCATCATGTTAACATTTCATACATCTCCTTATAGTGAGTGATTTTTGGAATTGCCATTTCCTATCATTATTTGGTGTTTGAGTAGTGGATTTAGTCAACTGGACAAACTTTTTCATGCACTCCACCCATTCATCATTATGCATGGGTGTGTATGGAAAAAATGGGTTTAAGGGTTTGACAAGTGTACAAATACTACTTATTTGGGTGTTGAGTGTACCTTCCATCTTCTTTAGGTGGTACTCTTTTGTACTTTCAACTTCTTCCGTGGGTGTTGAGTGTCCCTTGCACATAAGTCAAGTAGTTGATGTCATATTTAGGTGTTGAGTATCCCTTTCACATACTTATATTAGTTGATGACATTTTTTTATGTTGAGTGTCCCTTGCACCTAATTGAGTGATGGATTTCATCCCATCTAGTGTAGTCTAGGTTTTCGAGAAATCATTGTTTTGTCTCTCATTTTTTCCTAGTTTTATGATCAATGTTTTCTTTGAGTGAGCCTCACATGGAGTACCAGTTCCTATTTGACATGGAGATTATAATGAATCAAAATCCATTTATTATAGTAAAATATATCGGTTACCATATTGACACTTAAGATTTCACTATGCATTTAAATATGGGTACTTTATCATGGATTTTTTATTGGTACCCATTTTTTTGATTTTACTCTTTTCCCCAAGTTATTCTTAAAGGGGGATGATAGTTTAATAAATTTAGTGTTAGACTATCTTGGGTATTAACTCATGTATTAATAACTCAAGTTATCTTGACCCATGTGTCATATACACATGGAGTTCTAATTTTCACACCCACTTGTGTAAATTTAAGTCAACATGGTTGTAATATTGATTTGAAAACCAATGATGACATTTATCACATGGTGCTAAACTAGTCATTTAGAAACATAGTTATTTTCACATTACCAAATGAGATTCACAACCTCTCCCTGAAATGTTATAAAGGGTAAGGTATGGGCATTGTAAAAATTTTAACAAGATGAGATAACATGAAGAAAGCATGAAATAAATTAGAACTATGATTACACCTTTCCATATTTGATTGTATCATTAATTGTATAAAGGTGGTTTTTGGGGGGTCATCCTGATGCATTTGATACATTTGAGTGTGTATAGTTTATAAATTATATACATAAAAATATATCTTTTTGAATTGGTTCTTTATTTTGATTTCAATTTATTTGTTCTTTTTTTCCTATAAACTATGTTTTAGCATTTTTAAAAATCAATATAATTATCTTTATTGGCAAAGAAACTTTTAGTTTACTTGATCTGTGGTGTGAGAGGTGTTACCCCAATACTCAAGACATTAAATAATATTATATAAAAAATTTAGTTCCCACATACCTCATAATATATCTAAAATGCCTAGTGTTTTAATTTTCATCAATAAGAATCCTTCAATCATTTGTTGTTTTAGTGCATTAATAATTGGTTACTCCCAGGAAGTTACACTCAACCATCCTAAAAATGGGAGAGTTTGGATAAGAGATGGTGTAATACTCCATATCTCATGATTTTTTTGGTTGTGTTCATTATTTATGACAAGGATCAATATATATGAGAGCCTAAAAATAAAATTCATCATGTATAGTTATCCACATTTTTCTTTTTTATTTTACATATATGCATGCCATTAAAGAAACATAACTCCTATATTTCTCTAAGGAAAAATTATATATTAAGTGGAATCCATATAAATCATATTCATATTCCTTTAGTATCTTTTTAAATAGATGATATAAATTTGTTTGATTAATATGATGAGGCATCCCCTCAATATTATATACTCATTGAAGATGATGTTAGTGATCTTGAAAGCTTTAATAGAATTTATCCCAGTCAACTAAATTGGGTAGATCTTGAACAAGTCAAATAGTTGTCCAATATCAATCAATGAATTCAAAAGTGTCTCAAATAAGATGACAAGTTTTTTGAGTTACT
>JARHVA010002155.1:2037500-2110000 GCA_037957365.1 Torreya grandis
AGAAGCAAAACTCTGCCCAAATTGAAAGGCATTACTAGGACTTTGAGCTCAGATTATTCATCATATTTCTTTATTTGAATCAAAAAGCAAGTTACTTTTAGACTTTGTGTTTTTATAGCTTGTATCATTCTAGGAGACTGCTCTTATGTCTGTTTCCTAAGTGTATTCTTGTTTATTCAAATTAACAAGAATAACTAGTGGAAGTGATAAGGAAGATGTCCTGAGGTTAGTTACTTTCAGACTTTATGTTGTCATAGTTGTCTTCAGTGTGTGTTTATTTTCTGTTTATGTGTAAAGGACCTTAGGATGACTTTGTCCCCTCATTTTCAATCATATCTCACTCTTGGACAGTCAAGGTGGAGACTTTGTGCTACATCTCAGTCTACTAGTTACTACGCCCTGGGTTACTAGTTACTTATCACTACTTGAAAGAATTCATGTTATTCCCTGCAAAATCATTTCTGAAAGAAGAGAAGTGCCTTCAATGTTTTCACCAGGATTTTATCCTTTGTTTGTGAACATCATCTCTGAAAGAAGAGAGATGGATGGTGTATCCTACCCCTGAGTGTTATTTTATGCTTATATATATAGTATATAGTTGCCTCATACTTATAGGCAACCTCCCCTTGATGAGAGTAGAGATTTGTCCCCTATTGATGTAGTAAACCTGTACACCTGGCTAACCAATCTACCTATGCTATGGTTGAAGAGACCTATATTTCTCACTAGTTATCTGGTCGATAAAATATTCACCCAACAATTTTTGGAGACTCCGCTAGGGATTTACATGCAAACTGAAGCCTCAAGTTTTAGATTGAAGCATTCCTTGCCCTTATCCATTTTAGACTCTAGAAACTCCATTCTATGTCTTACCCATTATCATTATAGCCTTACCATCTCCCTTCAATGCCCATGCCAATTGGGATAGAACGTGCAGATTGAAGCCTCAAGATTCAAGCTAAAGCAGGGCCAGTTCTTTCCCATTTTTTGTCCTACAATCTGGAGACTCCACACTATACTAGGAGCTAGAGAGCCCAAGGTGTTGTTGATCTTATTTTTGAGTTGGTGCAGTAGGGTAATTTTGACTTGTTCCCTCCCCAACTTTAAGCTCAACAATTCAGGAGTGTTCCTCCTACCCATACCAGGACACCAATACAAGGCAGAGCTACTTTTTTTGTTGTTAGTAGAGCTTTACCTATAAATACACTGCCTAGATTTTTTATCCCTCTTTTTCATAATCCCATCATGGCAGCTCAAGGCTCTTTGGGTAACTCTTTTGGTCCACTAAATTAGACCCCACCTCTACATGAGTTTCCACACATTTCAAGGAAGAACTTCCCCAAATTCTTTGGTGATGGGAGAGTTCACCCTGATGAACACATTGTAGCCTTCAGCATCACTTGTGGTGTGATACGTGTCAAATTTGAGGATGTGGCAGTCAGGCTCTTCATGGAAACACTACAAGGTGCTACTAGAGATTGGTTCTACCATCTACAAGCTAGGTCAGTGACTGACTGGGACATACTCAAAGCCAAAGTTGAAGCAAGGTTCAAGCCTACAGAAGATGCACATGATTTACTGGCCTAGCTCACACAAATGAATAAGGAACCTCATGAACCTATGAGGGATTTCATAGCAAAGTTTGACAAGCTAAGGAACTAAATTCTTGTTATTACTTAGCCTACACCTGAAAACCTCAAATGCTTCTTCATCAACTCAGAGCTACCCGAAGTGAGTTTTTTGTTGAGACGTGATAGCCACATAGAGCTTGAAGCTGCTCAAGACTTGGCTACTAAATTGGAAGATGACCTTATCTTGGCAGGAAAGATAAGGAGAGATCAAAACAGAGGTAAACCCTCTTCATCTTCTGAATATCCATCTATAGGTACCATTGTTCAAATGGTGCAGAAGCTATAAAATGAAGTGATAGCCCTCAGGAGACAAATGGCCCAAGGTATGTCTGCTCCTCCTAATTAGGATATGCCAAGGAGGATATTTTAAAATTAGCCATATCAAGGCAATGCTGCCAAAAATCAAGGGCAGTCAAATTGTCTTCCTCCCCCATAAAGGAACCTTGCCCTTCAAGTGCCTCCAACCAACTCAACAGTTGTATATTTAGAAACAAAACATGATTTCTCTTTCCAACCTGAGTTTGATCAAGAAAATGACACTGATCTCTTCATGGAGGATCAAGAAGAGTCAACTGGTGACTCCCACATTGGTTTCCTAAATTACCAGGATGAACCTAGAAGTAAAGGTGAAGTAGTCGAGGGATCATACGTGATATTCACTCGGTCCAAAAATTAGTCAGCCCAACCAGCTAATAAGGAGAAATTAGAGGAGTGACCTCAACTAGAAATTTCAATTACTAAGCAGGGAACCACTCTACCTTTCTAGCCAAAGGACTTGGTCATTGACAGAAAGGTAAGTACATCAAACATCTCTACACCTTCTACTTCAACTTCACAGATCAGTCCTCCCCTTCCCAAAAACCAAAAGGATGAACTCCCATCCTCTCTTCCTAGCCCATTTTAGTCATTTGACATAATTGACTATGTAAAGAAAACCAAAATTCAAATGACTAAATTTAAATTCCTATAAGCCAATCCTGAGCAGTTGGACAGGTTGGTAGAGTGTGTGAAGAATACAACCATCCCTGTAGGACAAAAAGTTATGAAGGTAACTCATGATCCCCAAAAGAACATGTTTATCCCAAATAACCTTGTCATTACTCCTCCTGCTGTCCCTACGAAAATAGAGCCTTTTTATGTTTCTCTATTGATAAATGGTCACAAGCTAAGCAATTGCATCATTGACTCTAGAGCTTCAGACAATGTCATGCCCACATAGGTGGCAGAATCCCTTGGTCTCACATTGACCAAGACATTTAGTAGATGTTTCTCCATGGAGAATAAGCAAGTACCACTGTTGGGGCAAATCAAAGATGCCCAATTTGCATTTGCAGACTTTTCAGACAAAACAATCAAGATGAATATCTTGGTGGCTGACGTCCCATCATCCTATGGCATTCTACTTAGATGAAATTTCTACAAGGATGTGGGAGGAGAACTAATCATGGACCTGTCTAAGGAAAGGATCCCTGTCAAAGGTGTAATGAAGAGATTGCTCCCTGAAAAGGAGGCAAATATGTGGTCACCCAAACGTCGGCTCCTACAGCTCAAATTCTATTTGAGTCTTCAGGTAGGGGTAATTACTTCTTAACCACAGAGGGTGTTCATGTTTCTGTAGATGAAACTCTTATAGGTGGAAATCTAAAAATCAATTCAAAAAAAACACTAGAAGGATTGGTAGGGTGTAGTACAGATGAAAAGGCATCTTCCACTACCAATGAAGAGAAATCTGATAGAAGATCAGTTTCTAATGATATTTGGATCCTAGAATCTAATGAGAGAAATTATTCTACCAATGCTAGAGCTTGGACTGTGTTGATATCTCCTCAAGGAGATATTTTTTGTTCATGCAAGTTGCAGTTCAACAACACCAACAACAATGCCAAGTACGAATCTCTATTACTCGAGTTGAAGGCTACTTAGGATGAAGATGTCAAGCTCCTTCATGCCAAAGGAGATGTTGAACTGATGGTGTATGAGGGGGACAATCAAAACATGTGCTGGATTGAACCAGTAGAATAGCAAGTTATGGTAGTGGACCAAACTGTTGCGCCCCAAAGTCAGCAAGAGGAACTCTTCACTGAGAGAGCAAAGATCTATGGTTTTCAGATTGAAGACCGTGTCTTACCATGGTGCAAGAAGAGAGAACCAAAAGGAGTGCATATAAAATGTGATTCTTGGTGGAGATTTCTATTTGCCCATCACCGATTTTGGGGACAAAATAGTTTCCTAGTATTTTATCAGGATGAAATGCCATTTTCATTGTCTCACAATGGGCAGCATCTGAATCACTTCAATTCTTGAAGTATCATATGAGTTCACCTATACATATGTATATTTGTATAGTCTTTAGTTCTATTTTGTGCTTTTCATTTTCATTTTTGGTGCCTTTCTTTTTTTGGTTTCATGACTCCATAGCCCAATGGCACACTTGAAGGCACTAGAGATTCTGGTTTCTACTCCCCTAAGCTATTCCAAGTTTTCAACTAACAGAAGTTCCTCAAATGGAGCCAACTGTTGTCCCCAAAAAATGTCATTCATTCTTTTGGGACAACCTATGAACTATTTTGGGCCTTGCAAGACCAAACTTGTCTCTTCCCTTTTCAAAATTTGTTCTGAGTATTCAAATTCCTTATTTTTCAAGCTTCAATTAGTCGGTTCAATCAAATGCTTCAAAGGAGTGCTCGAAATAAAAATACCAAAGAGTGGAACGTGCCACATGTCCCTTGTAGAGTTCTGTAGAGGGTAACAAGTGGCAATTGCAGAAGGTTTCAATATCTTTTTCTCAAAGCAGTGGAATGAGCCATGTGTCATCTACAAAGCTTGGTGGAGAATGCCAAGTGTCAAAATTTGTAGTTCCTTCCTCTTGTTTTGATTATTTGAGTAAGGACTGTGGTGGGCCCTGAGTAAGTTGCTAAAGTGCAGTAGAAGCTACCAAGTTTCCTCTACTAGGAATTAGTTTCTAATAGGTTTAAAAGCAGTAGAAGATGCCGTGTGTACCTTAAAAATCTTGGCAGAAGCAACCAAGTGTCAACAACTGTTGTGTCTTCCTTTGGTTTTGTTATTTGAGTAAAGATTGTGGTGGGCCCCAGGTGAATTACTAAAATGAGTGGAATCTTCCAAGTGTCATCTCTTGAGACACATTATGTTTTGCTTCTTAAAGCAATGAAACTTGCCACGTGTCCCTTATAAGCAAGTGGAGCATGCCAAGTGTCATCATTTGCATGAATCCAAATAGACTTGAATGTTTCTATAGTGTTTGTAGGAGCTCAATAGAAGCTTCCATGTTCCATCTTTTGCAAGACTCTCAAAAGGTATCTAAAGTTTCATAGAACATGCCACGTGTCTCTTTAAAACTTAGTGGAGCTCGACACGTGTCTACGTCTGCATTTCAAGCTTCAAAGCATCTTTCAATAAGGCTCTTTCAAAGTTCTGTGGAGGGCAACAAGTGGAAACTATGGAAAGTTTTAATATGTTTTTCAAAGAGTAGTGGAACGTGCCACATGTCCCTTACAAAGATCTATGGAAGCCGACAAGTGTCAACATCCGTAGCTTCTTCTTTTGTTATGTAAGGACTGAAGTGGGCCCTAGGTGCATTGCTATAAGTCAAACGGAAGCTGCCAGGTGTCATCTGCCAAGACAGAATATGATTTGTTTATCAAAGAAGTAGAAGGTGCCATGTGTCCCTTGTAAACTAAATTGATAACACCAAGTGTCAACATCTGCATGAATCCAAGTGAGTCCTAATGTTTCTATATTGTTTTTAAAGCTCAGCACAAGCTGCTAGGTATCATCTTCCACAAGACTCTCAAAGGGTGTCCAAAGTTACTATAACTTAAGCAGATGCTACCACGTGTCTTCACTTATTTCATAGTAGAACACGCCATGTGTCACTTGTTGAGATCTATAAAAAGTGGCCAAAGCAAGTGGGAAAGACATGAAGTAATTGTTAAGGAGGATGACAGGCTCATAGCCATCAAATTCAGGGCAGCCAACTAGTTGTTAGCTTTCAAATGATGACGGACTCGTAGATGTCAAATTTGTGGCAATAAGGTGTCTGTTGATCTTTCCAGGCTTAAACATGGAACCAAATTCATTCAAAGGCCTTAAGGCCAAGGCTGAAAGGAAGAACCAAAAAGGGGAAAAGACAGCTCGAGGGCTCAAATTGTAGTAGGAAAGGGGGAAGACTAGAAATATCTATGTAGTAGCTATTTTAGTAGGTGGAACAGTTTGCAAAGTGGATTCTTGAGCCCTTAAATATTGAAGACATGGCCTATTTGTCCCCTTGGGAGTAAAGAAAAAATGGATAGTAGCACCGACACTAGATGATCCAGACCTAGGAGTAGACACTTGAGATGAATAGACATGCTATAGTAAAGATAACCACCCTAATCCAGCATGGTTCCCTGATAGAACCAAAAATGCATTCAAGGCATTGAATGCACATCATGGGCTCTTCTATGGAACAAAGTACTAAGTCTTTCTTGGATGCTATATATTGTAATCTCTTGTATCATTCTAAAGGATATCTCTTTATTATCAAAAGCAAAACTTTGCCCAAATTGAAAGGCATTATTGAGACTTTGAGCTCAGATTGTTCATCATATTTCTTTGTTTGAATAAAAAATAAAGTTACTTTCATACTTTATGCTGTTATAGCCTATATAATTCTTGGATACTATTCTTATGTCTATTTCTTGAGTGATTCTTGTTTATTCAAATTAACAAGTAGAACTAGTGGAAGTGATAAGGAAGATGTCCTAAGGCTAGTTACTTTTAGACTTTTTGCTATCATAGTTGTCTTCAATGTGTGTTTATTTTTAGTTCATGTGTAAATGACTTTGGGATGAATTTGTGCCCTCATTGTCCTTCATATCTCACTCTTCGGCAATCGAGGTGGAGACTTTGTGCTACATCTCAATCTACTGGTTACTACGCCCTGGATTACCAGTTACTTATCACTAGCTGAAGGAACTCATGTTGTTCCCTATAAGATCACTTCTAAAAGAAGAGAAGTGCCTTCGATGTTTTCACTAGGATTTTCTCCTTTTTTTGCGAACATCATCTTTGAAATAAGAGATATGGATGGTGTATCCTACCCCTGAGTGTTATTTTCTACTTATATATATATATATATATATATATATAGTATATAACTGCCTGATACTTATAAGGAACCTCCCCTTGATGAGAGGAGAGATTTTTCCCCTGTTGATGTAGTAAATCTACACACATGGCTGAACAATCTCCCTATTCTATGGTTGAAGAGACCTATTATGCTCACTAGTTAGCTGGTCGACAAAATATTCACCCAACAGTTTTTGGTGACTGTGTTAGGGATTTACGTGCAATCTGAAGCCACAAGTTTCAGATTGAAGTAGTCCCTACCCTTATCCATTATAGACTCTGGTGACTCCATTCTGTGTCTTACCCATTATCATTATAGCCTTACCATCTCCCTTCACCCCCATGCCAACTGGGATAGAGCATGCAGTTTGAAGCCTCAAGATTCAAGCTGAAGCAGGGCTAGTTCTTTCCCATTTTTTGTCATACAATCTGGCAACTCCATGCTATACTAAGAGCCAGAGAGCCCAAGGTGTTTTTGATCCTATTTTTGAGTTGGTACAGTACGGTAATTTTGACTTTTCCCTCCCTAACTTCAAGTTCAATGATCCAAGAGCGTTCCTCCTACCCATACCAGGACACCAACATAAGGTAAAGCTATTTTTTCTACTGTTAGTAGAGATTTGCCTATAAATATGCCACCTAGATTTGTTATCCCCCTTTTTCATAGTCCCATCATGGAAACTCAAAGCCCTTGGGGTAACTCTTTTGGTCCACTAAATATGACCCCACCTCTACATGAGTTTGCATGCAGTTTAAGGAAGAACTTCCCCAAATTCTTTGGTGATGGGAGAGTTCACAATAATGAACACATTATAGCCTTCAACATCAACTATGGTGTGATAATTGTGGAATTTGAGGATGTGGCAGTCAAGCTCTTTATGGAAACACTACAAGGTGTTACTCCAGACTGGTTCTACCATCTGCAAGCTAGATCAATGACTGACTTGGACATACTCAAAGCCAAATTCGAAGCAAGGTTCAAGCCTATGGAATGTGCACATGCTTTGCTAGCCCAAATTACACAGATGAAGAAGGAACCTCATGAATCTATGATGGATTTCATAGCAAAGTTTGACAAGATGAGGAACTGAATTCTTGCTATTACTCAGCCAACACCTGAAAACCTCAAATTCTTCTTCATCAACTCACAGCTACCTAAAGTGAGTTTTCTGCTGAGACGTGCTGGCCACATAGACCTTAAATCTGATCAAGACTTGGCTACTAAAGTGGAAGATGACCTTATCTTGGCAGCGATGATAAGGAGAGATCCAAATAGAGGTAAACCAATTCATCTTTTGAATATCCATCTACAGGCACCACTTATCAAATGGTGTAGAAGCTAGCAAATGAAGTGCTAGCGCTCAGGAGACAAATGGCCCAGGGTATTTCTACTCTTCTTAATCAGGATATGCCAAGGAGGACATTTTAGAATCAGCCATATCAAGGCAATGCTACCAAAAATCAAGGGCAGCCAAATCATCTTCCTCCCCCACAAAGGAACCTTTCCCTTGAAGCACCACCAACCAACTCAGCAGTTGGATATTTGGAAATAGAACATGATTTATCTTTCCAACCAGAGTTTGATCATGAAATGACACTGATCTCTTCACAGAGGATCAAGAAGAGTCAGCTGGCGACTCCCACATTGGTTTCTTGAATTACCAAGATGAACCTAAAAGTAAAGGTGAAGTAGTTGAGGGATCATACGTGGTATTCACCTAGTCCAAGAATCAATCAGCCCAACCAGCTAACAAGGAGGAAGCAGAGGAGTGACCTCAACTAGCATTTTCAATTTCTAAGCAGGGAACTACTCTACCTTTCCAGCCAAAGGACCTAGTGATTGCTAGAAAGGTAAGTACATCAAACATCTCTGCACCTTCTAATTCAACTTCATAGATCATTCCTCTCTTCCTAGTACATTTCACTCATTTGACATAACTGACCATGTAAAGAAAACCAAAATTCAAATGACTAAATTTGAATTCCTACAAGCCAATCTTGAGCAGTTGGACAGGTTGGTAGAGTGTGTGAAGAATACAACCATCCCTATAGGACAAGAAGCTAAGAAGGTAACTCATAATCCCCCAAGGAACATGTCTATCCCAAACAACCTTGTCATTACTTTTCTTGCTGCCCCTTGGAAAATAGAGCCTTTCTATGTTTCCCTGATAAATGGTCACAAGTTGAGCAATTGCATCATTGATTCTGGAGATTCAAACAATGTCATGCCCACCAAGGTGGCAGAGTCCCTTGGTCTCACATTAACCAAGACATTTGGTAGATATTTCTCCATGGAAAATAAGAAAGTACCACTACTGAGGAAAATCAAAGATGCCCAATTTGTATTTGCAGCCTTTCCACACAAAAGAATCAAGATGACTATCTTGGTGGCTAATGTCCCAGCATCCTATGGCATTATGCTTGGATTAAATTTATGCAAGGATGTGGGAGGAGAACTAAGCATGGACCTATCTAAGGCAAGGATCCCTGTCAAAGGTGTAATGAAGAGATTGCTCCTTGAAAAGGAGGAAAAATACATGGTAACCCAAAAGTCAGCCCCTACAGCTCAAATTTTGTTTGAGTCTTCAAGCAGGGTTAATTACTTCTTGACCATAGAGGGTGTTCATGTTTTTACAAATGAAAGTCCTGTAGGTGGCAATCTGAAAATTGATTCAAACAAAACATTAGAAGGATTGGTAGGGCATAGTATAGATGAAAAATCATCTTGCACTTCCAATGAAGAGAAATTTGATAGAAGATCAATTTCTAATGATGTGTGGATCTTGGAATATGATGACAACAATTCTTATACCAATACTAGAGTTGTGACTGTGTTGATATCTCCTCAAGGAGATATTTTTAATTCATGCAAGTTATAGTTTAGCAACACCAACAAAAATGCTAAGGATGAAGATGTCAAACTCCTTCATGCCAAAGGAGATGTTAAACTGATGGTGTCTAAGGGGGACAATCAAAACATGTGCTAGACTAAACCAGGAAAACAACAAGTTATGGTAGTGGACCATACTACTGCGCCCCAAAGTCAACAAGAGGAACTCTTCACCGAGAGAGCAAAGATTTATGGTTTTTATATTGAAGACCATGTCTTGCCATGGCACAAGAAGAGATAACCAAAAGGAGTGCATAGAAAATGTGATTCTTGGTGGAGAGTTGCATTTGCCCATCACTAATTCTAGGGACAAAATGGTTTCCTACTGGTTTATTAGGATAGAACGCATTTTCACTATCTCACAATGGGCAACATTTGAATCACTTCAATTCTTGAAGTATTAGATGAGTTCACCTATACATATGTATATTTATATAGTCTTTAGTTCTGCTTTGTGCTTTTCATTTTCATTTTTGTCACCTTTCTTTTTTGGGTAGCATGACTCCATAGCCCAATGGCACACTTGAAGGCACTGGAGATTATGGTTTCTACTCCCCTCAGCTATTTCATGTTTTCAACTGAAGGAAGTTCCCCAACTAAAGCCAGCTATTGTCCCCAAAAAATGTCACTCCTTTTTTTGGGACAACCTATGAACTATTTTGGGCCCTGTAAGAGCAAAATTGTCTCTTCCCTTTTCAAAATTTGTTTTGAGCATTCAAATTCCTCATTTTTCAAGATTCTCAAAATTATATGGACTCTACTAGTGGGATTCTATGGACTTAGTTTCTACGGACTTCACAGGAAGAAATCTATGGACTCAACATGCTCGAAATTAACAGGTTCAAATGGTTCAATTGCTTTAACAGGTAAATCCCTTTGAAAGAGCAAGTTTCCAACACTTAGACATTTATAGGGTTGGTTTAATCAGTTCTTTTAATCGGTCAATTCAATCAAATAGTTAAAAGGAGCACCCAAAATAAAAATATCAAAGAGCGGAATGTACCACGTGTCCCTTGTAGAGTTCCATGGAGGGTGACAAGTGGCAACTACGGAAGGTTTCAACATCTTTTTCTCAAAGCAGCAGGATGAGCCACATGTCATCTACAAACCTCGGTGGATGCTGCCAAGTGTCAAACTTTGTAGTTCCTTCCTCTTGTTTTAATTATTTGAGTAAGGACCATGGTTGGCCCTAGGTAAGTTGCTAAAGTGCAGCGGAAGCTACCAAGTGTCCTATGTTGGGACTCAGTTTCTATTAAGTTTCAAAGTAGTGAAAGACTCCATGTGTCCCTTAAAAAGCTTAGTGGAAGCTGCCAAGTGTCGAAAACCACTGTGTCTTCCTTTGGTTTCATTATTTGAGTAAAGACTATGGTGGGCCCTAGGTGAATTATTAAAATGACTGGAAGCTACCAAGTGTGATTTGTCGAGACACATTATGATTTTCTCCTCAAAGTAGCAAAACTTGCCATGTGTCCCTTGTAAGCAAGTGGAACGTGCTAAGTGTCATCATCCACATGAATCTAAATAGTCTTGAATGTTTTTTTAGTGTTTCTAGGAGCTCAGCGGAAGCCACCATGTGTCATATTTTGTAGAACTCTCAAAAGGTATCTAAAGCTTCATGGAACATGCCATGTGTCTCGTTAAAATTCAGAAGATCAGGACATGTGTCTATGTCCACATTTCAAGCTTCAAAGCTTCTTTTAATAAGTCTCTCTCAGAGTTCCATGGAGGGTGACAAGTGGCAACTATGAAAGGTTTCAATATGTTTTTCTAAGAGAAGCAAAATGTGCCACGTGTCCCTTGAAAAGCTCTGTGGAAGCCGACAAGTGTCAACATCTACAACTTCTTCCTTTTGTGACGTAAGGACTATGGTGGGCCCAAAGTGAGTTGCTATAAGTCAAGCAAAAGCTTTCAGGTGTCATTTATTGAGACACATTATGATTTATTTCTCAAAGAATCAAAATGCACCATGTGTCCCCTGTAAACTAAATGGATCATGCCAAGTGTCAACATCCACATGAATCCAAGTGAGTCTTAATGTTTCTATATTATTTTTAAAGCTCAGTGGAAGCCTCCAAGTGCCATCTTCCATAGGACTCTCAAAGGGTGTCCAAAGTTGTTATAAGTTAAGCGGATATTGCCACGTGTCTTCACCTATTTGACAGTAGAGCACGCCATGTGTCACTTATTGAGATCAGTGAAAAGTGGGCAAAGCAAGCGGGAAAGACACAAAGGAATTGCTAAGGAGGATGATGGGCCCGTAGCCATCAAATTTAGGGCAACCAACTAGCTGTTAGCTTTCGAACGATGACAAACCCGTAGATGTCAAATTTGTGTCAATAAAGTGTCTGTTGATCTTTGTAGGCTTAAACACGAACTTGAATGCATTCAAAGGACTTAAGGCCAAGGCTGAAAGGAAGAACCAAAAAGGGGAAAAGATAGCTCGAGGGCTCAAATTGTACCAAGAAAGAAGGAAGACCAAAAATATATATGCAATAGTTATTTTAGTAGGTGGAACAGTCTGCAAGGTGGATTCTTGAGCCCTTAAACATTGAAGACATAATTTGTTTATCCCCCTAGGAGTAAAGACAAAATGGACAGTGATGCCAACACAAGATGATCTAGACCCAAAAGTAGACACTTGAGATGAATCAACATGCCATAGTTAAGATACCTGCCCTAATCTAGCATGGTTCCTTGACAGAACCAAAAATGCATTTAAGGCATTAAATGCACAGCGTGGACCATTCTATGGAACAAAGTGCCAAGTCTTTCTTGCCTGCTATATATTTTAATCTCTTGTATCATTCTAAACGAGATATCTTTATTATCAGAAGTAAAACTCTACCCAAATTAAAAGGCATTACTGAGACTTTGAGCTCAGATTGTTCATCATATGTCTTTGTTTGAATAAAAAAACAAGTTACTTTTAGACCATGTACTATTATAGCTTGTATAATTCTAGAAGACTGTTCTTATTTCTATTTCCTAAGTGTATTCTTGTTTATTTAAATTAACAAGTTGAACTAGTGGAAGTGATAAGGAAGATGTCCTGAGGCCAGTTACTTTTAGACTTTGTCCTGTCATAGTTGTCTTCAATGTGTGTTTGTTTTTTGTTCATGTGTAAAGGACCTTGGGATGTCTTTGTGCCCTCATTGTCCTTCGTATCTCATTCTTGGGCAGTCGAGGTGGAGAATTTGTACTACATCTCAGTCTATTGGTTACTATGCCCTAGGTTACCAGTTACTTATCACTACCCAAAAGAACTCTTGTTGTTCCCTACAAGATCACTTCTAAAAGAAGAGAAGTGCCTTGAGTATTTTCATTAGGATTTTCTCCTTTATTTGTGAACATGATCTCTAAAAGAAGAGAGATGGATGGTGTATCCTACCCTTGAGTGTTATTTTTTACTTATATATAGTATATAGTTGCCTCATACTTATAGGGAACCTCCCCTTGATGAGAGGAGAGATTTGTCCCCTATTGGTGTAGTACACCTGCACACCTGGCTAACCAATCTCCCTATCCTATGGTTGAAGAGACCTATTTTGCTCACCAACTAGTTTGTCGACAAAATACTCACCCAACAATATTGACTGGATATGGGGAATGAAAACTACTAAAACTCAGGGATTAGCCATCAAATTCAAGGAATTATGCTCATAGTGTGGAAGATGGAATGTATCCAAACATGTTTTTGGCATACATTTGATTTGAGAACACTCATTAAAATAACATTCATTTATTTCAAAATAATGGTGTTGTTGGCATGCCTATATTGCCTACAAAATCAAATGAAAAGTGTGAAGCCTACATCTTGGCTAAAAATGTAAGAGAACCATTTCTTAAGTCACAATAGAAATTTGATTAAAAATTACAACTTGTTTACTCAAACTTGTTTTCTCTTCCCATCCTCTCCACTGGTGGTCATAAGTGCTTCTTGTTGTTCATTGATTACTATATTCAGATGACATGGATATACTTTCTAAATAAAAAATCAAAAGCCTTCAAGACTTCCTAGAATTTTTGGAACATGATTTAAAATGAAGCATAAATCCTCATCAAGACACTTAGGATAGACAATGGTGGTGAATTCACTTCAAGGAATTTTGAATCCTATATTGAGAAAAATGGGATCAAAAACCATCTCATAGTTCCTTACACTCAACAATAAAATGGAGTTGTAGAATGAATGAATAGAACTATGATGAATATGTGATCTGTAAACACTACTGAAAAACTCAAAGTGAAGTTTTAAATGTATGGATTATGATTTTCTCAAAATAAAAAATTCTTGAAAATACTCAAAAGAACTTGCAAATTGTTTGGCAAAGTATTCTCGGTTATCGAATTGGATTAGAATTGTCAAAACACTGATATTGTCCATTCACTAATAAAAACTAGATTTTGTTTTAAAAATTAAATGTCTTAAATTGTCAATTTTTCAAATATTGCATGAGTTATTGATTAATTAAAAATTAGATTACTTGAAAATAAAACATGCAATCATGATAGCTTACCACATGAAATTGATAACGGAGTTCAGCATTGATTGTCTAGGTCTCCAGGTCTACCCAATAGTGAAGACAATTTCTATTAAATTTGCGTAACAAATGGCTTACAAATTCTTGAAATGCTACACAACTTCCCTCAGGCCTGATCTCTATCCAAGAATTCCACCTTCACTAAAAAACTCAAGCTTGGTCACATGGAATCCTTCCTCAGTCTTCAACCCCCTTCTGAAATTGCTTTGGTCCTTCATTCAATCTATTGGTATATCCAAATAATAATAATAACATTCTCTTTTAATTACAAAACATAATTAAAAAGGCTTACTTACTGTGTACAAGGTCAAATATTGGAGAAAATTCCATTTGGTAGCTATCTCCAAGCTTCCATCTAGCTCTCGACCTCTTAAAAGTAAAACACAATCAGAAATCCATGTCCATACAAGTAAAAATTACTCCTTTTTATAACATTTCAGCCACCATGGCTGAAGCAGTCAAGACCTTAGCCTTTTAGGCACCAGGTCTCAAGTTCAAAACCTGTTTCCTCTATTCTAGGTGCCTAGGGAAGAGGACAAGGGCGGTCTGCCTCCTTGGTCATGCTTTGACCAGGTTTGAATTTTTCTTCCCTCCATTTTAGGCGCTCAGAATTTATGCTTTGTCCCACATGCAAGCGCTTGGTAAAAGGATAAGGTTTTAAGTACCTTGTCACCTCCTAAGAACATGTTAACGCTATTTTTCCATGTGTCAAATGGCTATTGGCCCACTTGGATTTTCAATAGTGCCACGTGTTGACCTCTGATAGGTCCAAATGTCGATACGTTTTTGAATCACATGCCGAATATCGAAAGTGAATTTTTTTTGACAAATATTCAAATGACCATATCTTAAGCATCCAGACTCCATTTTTTGAACCGCAAAAAGTGTTGAAAACCTCTTGATGAGATTTATGTTGTGAAATCATTTTTATCAAAATATGGAAACTTTTTTTCACAAATAGAGAGATCCACCTAGATCAAACCTCCCAACTAAGCACTTTTGGACCCCAAAAGCATGGTCTCCATTAAAAATGCTTCTACAAAAACATCACTGCAACATATCATAGTAATGATTCAAAATTGAAATTGAATCCTTGAAATGTTTGTGAAAAACAAATATCTAACCATTGCCACATTTTGGATAGAAACACACTACTTGCTCAAATGTCACATCTCAAAAATGGTGCATCTTCCAATCACTGCAAATTGTTCACCAAGTGTAACTGCAAACCAATTTGTTAGTGTAATCATTTTACATGCTATTTATAACCACAATTGATAGTTACAATAAAATACCCAAAAATGAATAAGGGTCTTATAGAATGTGCAAATATCATGCATGGCTACAAATAGTTTGTATAATTAGTACAATTACAAATGGTGCCCATAAAGGGTCTTATAAGCCTCTATTTGCACAATATAAAAGACAACATATAAACTGCAATGCAAATTTCTCAAAATAGACATACTACTCATGTCCATATAAACTACATATACTATTTTCAAGGTTTAAAACTAAAGTTTCAAAATCCCAAACATGAGAAAATATTCCAGGTATGTTTAATTTGTCCCTTGGTTGTTCTCTACGGGCCACTCCAATAAACCATATCAACATTCAAAGCATGGTGAATTTCCTTTATGCATACAACATAGATTCCAAAATTTATTTGCAACATGAATGCATCCACTAATCATGACAACATGAATGTCAAAAAATTGTTTACCAACCCTCTTAATCAAATTCCCTTGATTAGTTGGTGAGATTTCTTTAGTGGATTTAGTAACATTTGTATGGGTTGATTTAACTTCACTAATTACCTCATTGATAGGTTTATAGACCATCTTAATCTTACCATTTCTAGGATGGTGTGATGGTTGAAGTCTCCAACACTTTTCAACCCGATGTCCACTTATGTTACAATGAGTACAAAACCTTTTGTCCACTCTATTGAAAAACATATTCTTATTGCTACTCTTAGAACTCTATCTAGGAGAATAGTCTTTCAAAATATTTCCTAGCAAATATTTACATTTCCAACATTTGGCTACACAATGATTAAACAATCCACAAAAACTACATGGATACATGTGCCACAAATTTTGTGTACCATAATCAAAAGGAACGTTGGAATATTTATGTTGTCTGGTAGAATTAGAATCATCGTGATTGTAAGTGTGGCAAAAAGAATGTGTTTTACCTTTCCTCCAAGAGGATTTACAATTCTCCATAACACATCTTGCTTCTGCTTTCTTAGAGCATTCACTTATTTCATTCTAAATACCAAATTTGTATCCTAACCCTACATGATTAGGCTTATTCTCTACCTGAATGGGGTTAGTATCACCTTGGCCATCTTTTCCTAGGCCTTTTCCATTAAATCCCATTTTAACAAGTAATTTTGAACCTATTCCTTTTGTATATTGTTCAAATTTACCAAAATCATTGTTACTAGATTATTCATGGGAAGGAAAATCAATTGATGACTTACATGCACTTACAATGTTTTCATATGTCATAGTGTTTGCATCTACAGTGGAAGACAAATCCTTCACTTGTCCACAATTCTATAATTTTTCCACAAGCTCATCCTTGGCTCATAACTCCATTTTCAAATGGACAATCTCTTCATCCAAGGAGTTCAATCTTGCTCTTAGGAAAGCATTCTCTTCCTAGATCTATTGGTTATATGCTTCAAGCTCATCAAGATTGGCTTTGTTTGACAACTTGCCCATTGCACCTGTCAAATCACAAAAATCAAAACAAATGCCGAAATGGAAGAAAAATAACAACCAACTATTAAATCCTTGTTGATCAACTGCTATGATACCAACTTGATCCGTAAACACCATTGAAAAACTCAAACTAAACTTTTAAACGAACCGATTCTAATTTTCTCAAAATAAACAAATTCTTGAAAATACTCAAAAGAACTTGCAAATTGTTTGGTAAAGTATTCTCGATTATTGAATTGGATTAGAATTGTCAAATGACTGATATCTTCCCTTAACCAATAAAAATTAGATTTTGTTTTAAAAATTAAATGTCGTAAATTGTCAATTTTTCAAATATTGCATGAGTTCTTGATTAATTAAAAATCAGATTACTTGAAAATAAAACATGCAATCATGACAAATTACCACATGAAGTTGATAACAGAGTTTGGCATTAATTGCCTATGTCTCCGAGTCCACCCAATAGTGAGGACCATTTCTATTAAATTTTCACAACAAATGGCTTACAAATTCTTGAAGTGCTACACAACTTCCCTCAGGCTTGATCTCTATCCAAGAATTCCAACCTCACTGATATACTCAAGCTCGGTCACACGGAATCCTTCCTCAGTCTTCAATCCCCTTCCGAAATTGCTTTGGTCCTTCATTCAATCTATTTGTATATCCAAATAATAATAATAAAATTATCGTTTTCATTACAAAACATAATTAAAAAGGCTTACTTACTATGTACAAGGTCGGATATTAGAGAAAATTCCATTTGGTAGCTATCTTTAAGCTTCTATCTAGCTCTCGACCTCTTAGAAATAAAACACAGTTAGAAATCTATGTCCATACAAGTAAAAATTACTCATTTTTATAACATTTCAGCCACCGTGGCTGAAGCGGTCAAGACCTTAGCCTTTTAGGTGCCAGGTCTCAAGTTCAAAACCTCTTTCCTCCATTCTAGGTGCCTAGGGAAGAGGACAAGGGCAACCTGCCTCCTTGGGCATGCTTTGACCAGGTTTGAATTTTTCTTCCATCCATTTTAGGTGCTTAGACTTTATGCTCTGTCCCACATACAAGCACTTGGTAAAAGGATAAGGTTTGAAATAGCTTGTCACCTCTTTGGAACATGTCAATGCCATTTTGCCATGTGTCAAATGGCTATTGGCCCACTTGGATTTTTAATAGTGCCACGTGTTAACCTCTGATAGGCCCAAATGTTGATACATTTGTGAATCACGTGCCAAATATTACAAGTGACTTTTTTTTGACAAATCTTCAAATGACGATATCTTGAGCATCTAGACTCCATTTTTTGAACCACAAAAAGCATTGAAAAGATCTTGATGAGCTCTATGATGTGCAATCATTTTTATCAAAATATGGAAAACTTTTTTTCATAAATGGAGAGATCCACCTAGATCAATATGGTTCATGAATATTGTATTTCAATGGGGTAAATCTACACCTTTTGGCCAAAATTTCTTAGATGCTTTAATATACCTATGTAATAGAAGACCATCAACAACCATACAATCTAACACTCCACTTCCTTCAATTTGACATCTTTGGATTTTTAGATTAATTTTTTATGCATTGATTCCAAAAGAGAAAAAAAAATTGTACCATAAGAGTAAAAAATGAATCCATTTGGGATATTCTAAATCCTCCAAGGCATAAAGGATATATGATGAGAAAGAGAAGAATTTTCTCATCATAAGATAATTTATATTTTGTGAGTCTACAAAGGACAAAGAGCATATTGATTGGAATTTGAGCTGACTTTACAAGTATACAAAGCTTGATGTCTACACACACACACACACACACACACACACACACACACACACACACACACAGAGAGAGAGAGAGAGAGAGAGAGAGAGAGAGAGAGAGAGAGAGAGAGAGAGAGAGAGAGAGAGAGAGAGAGAGAGAGAGAGATTTGGATGTTCTAGATAATTAGTGAGGGAAAACATGTGGGAATCTATTAATAATATATTATCTATTATACATGAAATCAAAATTCTTACTAAAGGGGAGAATGAAAATTCATTAGACAATGAATATGGGCTACCATAATAGAGGGGATAAAGAGCTAAAACATTAGAGGATGAAATTGAATAACCTAAAACATAGAAATAAATGTTAAATTTGGCCACTCAAACATTGAAAGATGTGAAACTTGATATTGGGAAAATAGGCATAAGAAGTGTGTATGCAGCTGCACCATAATCTGAAAAGTATTTTGAATAAATTCAAGATAGAATTGAAAATTTCACATTGAATGATTTTTCAAAAGAATAACTCAATGTTACATTTGATTCCAAACCAACATCTTGCAAATAGGTTAATTGGATTGAATCTTATAGAAAATCTATGAAATATGAGTATAATGCATTGGTAAAAAATGGGACCTATAAACTAGTTGATCCTCCATATGGCTAAAAACCAATTGGTTATAAGTGGGTCTCCCAAAAAAAATATAAGGCTAATGGTTTACTTGATATGTAAAAAGCATGACTTGTTGTAAAGGGGTACGCTCAAAAATAAGGAATTGACTATAATTAAACCTTTGCACCACCATTGAAATGCACTAACATTTAAACCATGTTGGCTCTGATAACTCATAACATATAGAAAATTCCCCAAATGGATGTCAAAATCCATTATTGAATGGTGACCTCAATGAAACTATGTACATGACACAACCCAAAGGTTTTGTAATAAATGGATAAAATCACAAAGTATACAAACTAGAAAAATTGTTATATGGTTTGAAACAAGCCCCTCAAGTATGGTACGATAAACTAGCTAAGCACCTCACGAACATGAACTTCAAACATCTTGAGTTTGAAGATGTAACTATTTTCATCAAAACTATTGAAAAAAATAGTTGTATTTTTAGTGTTGTATGTTTATGATTTTCTCGTCACAAGGAACAATGAATGGTACACTAAAAAACTCAAATCAAAGTTGATGAAAAGTTTTGAAATGACTAATTTATGTTATCTTTGTAAGTATTTGGGTATTAAAGTAATTAAAAAACTAAAGTATTTATTCATCACTCAATATAAGTACATTGGTGACATTCTAAATATTGTAAGCCTCTCGACACACCCATGGAATATAATCTCAAATTGACATCTGAATATTTAACATATTTGGTCAATGCCACTAAATATAGATAAATCATTGAAAGTTTGATATCGGTGGCCATAACTCAACTAGATATATCATTTTAAATTGGTGTCATCTCAAGATTCATGTAATAACCTAAGGACAATCATTGGGTAGTAGAAAAAAGGGTCATTAGATATCTCAAAGGAACATAAAATTTTGGGCTCAAATACTCCAAAGAAAGAGACTTCAAATTCATTGTGTATTCATATTTTGACTATGCTGGTGATTAGGAAGATGGAAATCCCACCTTAGGTTTTCTAATGAATTTGGGAATAAAAATTATTAGTTGAAAATACATTAAACAATCAATATCAATATTTTCTTAGTAAATGAAAAATATATGGCTGCTTGAGAGGAAACTAGAGAGATCTTGTGACTCAAAAGGGTTCTTTAATATTTGTAGGAGCAATAGGTTTTATCAACACCTATCATGGTTGACAACACTTCTAAAATATATATGGTAATGAATCTAGTATTTCATGACCAAAACAAATATATCAATACTAAATTTCATCTAATTCAACACTATGTGAAAGATGGTAGTGTCAAGTTACAACATTGCCTAATAGCAGAGCAACCAATAGACATCCTAAAAAAAGTGCTTGGACAATAAATTTTTAAAAAGTTAAAAGGAATGCTTGGTCTAATAAAGACCCTAAGCCCTACATATTAAGGGGGGGTCAAATAATATTGTATATGTTTATTACTAATCCTATGTGTCTAGTTTTTGTCTTATTCAAATGTTCTCCATTGTTTTAGGAATAGGAAGAGTTACATTGACTATATGAAGTGAACAACTTTCTTGGAATATTTAATGTAATGTTTTCTCCTCTTTTCAATTGAATTATGAAATAAAATAAAATTTCCACTCCTTAAATATTATTTTTGGGCAATCGTGCACATCGGTAGGTTTTTTATTAGATAGCTATTCTCCGTTTGGCTTAGTCCATAAACATTTCTTCACATTTCTCCATGCTCACTAGTAATTTGGTCTACCTAGGTTGGTTTAGTGAGCTAAGGTGTTTGAGGATGAAACAGATAGTGAATTTATCTCTAGGGGTGCCGATAATTTTAGGAAATATTGAGGTGAGGGGAATGGCCTTATGTGGGGAGCTGTCTTGAGCACACATCAATAAAAAGTTATGGATCTCGATGGAATAATTCATATAGGTCATTTATAACATTTTGGGTTAAGAGTATCTTTTCAACACTTCTCCGAGTTGGTAGTGATGTTTGTCAATAACATCTTGGTTATCTTGCCTGATAAATAAGTGGTCATTGATGTGGTTGAACTATTTATGAACCTATCCTATCGAAAGGGCTTATTAGAGGAATTTATCTATGTGGATGTCAAGCCATTCCTAGAACTTTCATTTTTAGGGATTGCTAGTATAGGGCTAGTCCTGTTGTCTATTTTCAAAGCTTTGGAATTAAGGACTGTGACTCTTTGGGTTTTATGGAAGAAGTTTAGGATAAAATTCACCATCCTCCTTCGATGGGGTATTTCACTTGTCCTCCCCCTCAGACATTAATTAAAAGCCCACTCCAAAAACTAAAATTTTGGAAAGGCATCAAACAACATAGGGAACCTGTAGAGGTGGTCAAATTCATATCCAAGATGGTGGTCCAAGGAAAAGAAGTGGGACCTTGGTTGGATAGGGGCCCAAAATGGCATTGAACACTTAAATATAATGCCATTTTCTTTTTATGCTGGTGCTAATGATAGGGTGAATTATTTTTAGCACCATTTCATATATATAAAGGGAACCATTTAGGATTGATAAGGAAATAATTGGGGTAAACTAAAAACTCTAAAACTCTAAAAATCTAAACTCTAAAATTTGAAACAAACACCATGCATTCTATCAAATATATTGCTAACACTGCATTGACCACTAAATATAATTGGATAGAATGGTCTCGATAAGCGGATATCACACTCATCTTCAATTATCTATTGTTGGATATTTATGATGGGGAAAACAACCAATTAAACCAACAAGGAATACAAAGGATACATTGATATGGAAGCAGAAAAACTAGAAGGCATTAGCCTTGATAAAAGCATTAGTGAATAGAGATGTGTTTCATCATATATAGAGGTGTAGTACACCATGGGAAGCATTTAAAAAGTTAAATTATCTATATGAATCCCACTCAAAATTGGAATTATTTTAATTATAGATGAATTTATTCAACCTAGAGTTGAAATATGGTGATGTGATGAGATTGGATTTATATATACATGCCATCAAACATGATGTAGAAGTAACAGGTATTAAAATTGACATGTAAATGACCACAATCATAGAATCCCTTCTTCCCAAATTTTTTACCGATTTGGAGTCTCTAATTTAGAAAGCAATTATTTGAAGACTCTCACATTTGACTAGTTCGTTGAAAAGATGCTAGAAAAAGAAAAGGCCTTTGGAAGAAAAACCAAATCCAAAAAAGGTGAAAATGTCTGTTCTATGAAACTAAATTATTACAAAACATAAAACAAGGTCACATATTTTAGAAGTGAAGGCAGTAACAAGTAAAAATACAAGTACAAGGGAAAAGGTGGAAAAAAATAAAATCATGGTGGTCAAAATAAAAAATAAGATGATAAATAGAACCTATACTAAGAATGGTGTGACAGAAAAGGAATCCATGAGACTCATGAATGTAGGACTTCATGGGATAAAATGTGTGTTTTCTAGTATACACAATGAAGCAAATAGTGTATGGTTCAATTATTCATGGTTTGATGTTTGGGTTTTTGATACTGGTTCCACTCAACATATGATTGTTTGAAAAGACTAATTTGAGGATTATAATGAATAAAGTTATCACTCAGTATACCCTGTAGAAAT
Organism: Torreya grandis; assembly: GCA_037957365.1. Taxonomy (NCBI): domain Eukaryota; kingdom Viridiplantae; phylum Streptophyta; class Pinopsida; order Cupressales; family Taxaceae; genus Torreya; species Torreya grandis. The sequence continues at coordinate 2,060,442 of JARHVA010002155.1, forward strand.
ATCAGGTCTACCATAATAGCGAAGAGGTATAATTCAACTCAAGTGTCCAAGGATTCTAGAATAAAAACTTGAGAATGTTCTCTACCTTATTTAATTGAAAAAAAAACTTTTTATCCCTAGTGTTCGTAAGGAAACAAGGCCATTCTATTATATTTTATATTGGTAACATCGTATTCACGATAAAAAGTGGGAATATAGTCATATTGACTGCATATGGGGAATGAAAACTACTAAAACTCAGGGATTAGCCATCAAATTCAAGGAATTATAATCATTGCATGGAAGATGGAATGTCTCCAAACATGTTTTGGCATACATTTGATTCTATAACACTCATTAAAATAACATTCATTTATTTCAAAAGAATGGTGTTGTTGGCATGCCTATATTGCCTATAAAATCAAATGAAAAGTGTGAATCCCACATCTTGGCTAAAAATGTAAGAGAACCATTTCTTAGATCATAATAGAAATTTGATTGAAAATTACAACTTGTTTACTCAAACTTGTTTTCTCTTCCCATCCTCTCCACTGGTGGTCATAAGTGCTTCTTGTTGTTCATTGATTACTATATTCAGATGCCATTGATATACTTTCTAAATAAAAAATCAAAAGCCTTCAAGACTTCCTAGAAGTTTTGGAACATGATTGAAAATGAAGCATAAATCCTCATCAAGACAATCAGGATAGACAATGGTGGTGAATTCACTTCAAAGAATTTTGAATCCTATCTTGAGAAAAATGGGATAAAAAACCATCTCATAGTTCCTTACACTCCACAATAAAATGGAGTTGTAGAATGAATGAATAGAACTATGACAAATATGGTTCATTAATATTGTATCTCAATGGGACAAATCTACACCTTTTGACCAAATTTTCTTAGATGGTTAAATATACTTATGTAATAGATCACCTTCAACAACCATACAATCTAACACTCCACTTCCTTCAATTTGACATCTTTGGATTTTTAGATCCACTTTTTATGCATTGATTCCAAAAGAGAAAAAAAAATGGCACCATAAGAGTAAAAAATGAATCCACTTGGGATATTCTAAATCCTCCAAGGCATAAAGGATATATGATGAGAAAGAGAAGAATTTTCTCATCACAAGATAATTTATCTTTTGTGTGTCTACAAATGAAAAAGAACATATTGATTAGAAATTGAGATGACTTAACAACTACACAAAGCTTGATGTCTACACACACACACACACACACACACACACACACACACACACACACACACAGAGAGAGAGAGAGAGAGAGAGAGAGAGAGAGAGAGAGAGAGAGAGAGAGAGAGAGAGAGAGAGAGAGAGAGAGAGAGAGTGATTTGGATGTTCTAGATAATTAGTGGGGGACACATAGGTGGGAATCTATTAATAATATATTATCTACTATACATGAAATTGAAACTCTTCCTAAAGGGAAGAATGAAAATTCATTAGATAATGAACATGGGATAGAATAATAAAGGAAAAAAAGTGCTAAAACTTTAGAGGATGAAATTGAATAACCTAAAACATAGAAAAATATGTTGAAGTTGGCCACTCAAACATTGAAAGATGTGAAACCTGATGAAGTTGGGAAAATAGGCATAAAAAGTGTGTATGCAGCTGCATCACAATCTGACAAGTATTTTGAATAAATTCAATATAGAATTGAAAATCTCACCTTGAATGATTTTTCAAAAGAATAACTCAATGTTGCATTTGATTCCAAGCTAACATCTTGCAAATAGGTTAATTGGATTGAATCTTAGAGAAAATCCATGGAATATGTGTATAATAAATTGGTAAAAAATGGGACATATTAATTAGTTGCTCCTCCATATGGTTGAAAACCAATTGGTTATAAGTGGGTCTCCCACAAAAAATATAAGGCTAATGGTTTACATGACAAGTACAAAGCATGACTTGTTGTAAAGGGGTATGCTCAAAAATAAGGAATTGACTACAATGAAACCTTTGCACCTACATCTAAATGCACTAACATTCAAACCATGTTGGCTCTGATATCTCATAACAAATGGAAAATTCACCAAATGCATGTCAAAAATGCATTCTTGAATGGTGACCTCAATTAAACTGTATACATGACACAACCCAAAGGTTTTTTAATAAATGTATAAGAGCACAAAGTCTACAAACTAGAAATAATGTTATATGGTTTGAAACAAGCCCATAAAGTATGGTACGACAAACTAGCTAAGCACCTCATGAACATGAACTTCAAACATCTTGAGTTTGAATATGTAACCATTTTCCTCAAAACTACTAAAAAAAATAGTTGTATTTTTGGTGGTGTATGTTTACAATTTTCTCATCGCAAGGAACAATGAATGGTACACTAAAAAACTCAAATCAAAGTTGATGAAAAGATTTGAAATGACTAATTTATGTTATCTTCATTAGTATTTGGGTATTGAAGTAATTAAAAAACCAAATTATTTCTTCATCACTCAATAGAAGTACATTGGTGACATTCTAAATATTGTAAGCCTCTCGACACGCCCATGGAATAGAATCTCAAATTGACATCTAAATATTTAACATATTTGGTCGATGCCACTAAATACAGATAACTCATTGGAAGTCTGATTTATGTGGCCATAACTTAACTAGATATATCATTTACAACTGGTGTCATCTCAAGATTCATGTAATAACCTAGGGACAATCATTGGGTAGTAGGAAAAAGGGTCCTTAGATATCTCAAAGGAACATAAAATTTTGGGCTCAAATACTCCAAAGCAAGAGACTTCAAATTCATTGTGTATTCATATTTTGACTATGCTGGTGATCGGGAAGATGGAAATCCCACCTTAGGTTTTCTAATGAATTTGGGAATAACAATTATTAGTTGAAAATCCATGAAACAATCAATATCAATATTTTATTTAGTAGATAAAAATATATGGCCACGTTAGAGGCAACTAGAGAGATCTTGTGACTCAAAAGGGTTATTTAATATTTGTAGGAGCAATAGGTTTCATCAACACTTATCATGGTTGACAACACTTCTAAAATCTATATGGTAATGAATCTAGTATTTCATGACCAAACCAAACATATCAATACTAAATTTCATCTAATTCAACACTATGTGAAAGATGGTAGTGTCAAGTTACAACATTGCCTAATAGTAGAGCAACCAATAGACATCCTAAAATGAGAATCATTTCAAATATGTTCAGTCTAACACACCACATATGCATAATTTTAGATGGGGACTTATTGGGTCCAACACACCCCATGTGCAATTCATGAGATGGGGACCATATTATTTGAGTTTGGTCTCTGGTTTGGAGGTTCCTAGACATGAAGTTATATTTTATGAGTGTGTGATTTATATTATATTCAGTGTGGAAGGGATTATAGTCAAGAACCTATCTAGACTCTACATATGATTTACCTCTTCTCTACTCAGCATCATATCAAAACTATGAAAGAGTGTATCATATGTAGACAATAACTAAATGAAAGAGTGTATCATATGTAGACAATAGCTAAATTGAAGTTGGATTTGATTAGGAGGCCTGGCCAAGCATAAAAGCATACCAATATTTGTGTAAAGTGAAATAGTGGGGTTTCATAGAATTAATCACTTAAATAATGAATGGCTTTCTTTGAAATGCATCTTTAACCATACCCAACAACATGATAGAGAGCAAGGAGTATGAGTAAGAAGGTGGCAACACATGCATTGGCCATTCTAAGAGATTAACACAAAACATAGGAGAGAGTTGTGTGAAAATGAATGAATAATGTATAGAATGATTTTTGAATGTGGTGTGAAGTTGGAGTCATTGTCTAAGAAAAGAAGTGAGTCATATACAAATTTATTGTGTAGATTGGTCCATATCAAAATGTATCTTTAACATTAATGTTGAGCTCTTTCATCGATAGCAAATGCACATGTACATGTTCATATGTGTAAGCGATGTGTCCCATAAAGAATATTCAATGACCAACTATCAAAGACTATGATATGTGTAAATAATATCTATATATAACAATGTAAAAATATATATTTTAAAATATCTATAATATTAATATTATATATAATAATATTTATTTATTATATTAAATATTACATATAAATATATAATAATTAATAAAATATTATATAATTTATGATATATCTTAATATTATAATATATTATTTATTTATAATTTTAATGTGAAAGAGTATAGAGGAATCATTTCATCAAAATGATATTATCTTTGTAAAAGTTTTGATAATTTCCGTTCCAAACCACATTTGTAAAGTGAAAATATGAAGCGTTTACAAAACAAACAATTTCCTATTACATCTCCCATCATCGCCAATAAACCCTACCTTATAATTAAAGCTTCACCATTTTTTATTTATTAAAATAACTAATAATGATATAGATGCATGTAATATTTAAAAAAAAAGATGAGCTTAAAATTTTAAAAAATTCTACCCAACATAAAGTCAAAACCACCCCAAAACAAAGAATAACACGGATATTTGATTAAATGTTTTTTAAAACCATTAAATGCTCCAAAATGGTGGTATTCATGCCAAAAGATGTTTTTATTAGCCAAATGAATGAATGGGAGGGCCGAGTGGAGATACAATAGGCCGTGGAAGGAAGGAGGAGCCTAGAATGTAGGCCATGAGGTTGGGTGCAAAAATGCCTTATAGAGGGCATGAAGTTGGCTGCAAAATTGCCTTATATATAATGTGAACGTTCTAAATCTCTTGCTCATGTTTTTTAAGATAAAAAATTCCTTGGATCAGGATTACATGGATCATCATGCCTTGGCACAAGCCGTGAAGGAGGCTCACAATATGTTTTTTAGGGATCATAAGCCATGGGAGATCCAAGGGCAACATCAGGCACTTGGAAGGTTTTCACACTACCTTAGTCTTATGAAGTTAATGGCAAATTGAACATATCAAAGACTTGTACAAACAAGGGATTAATGAGACAAAGAAAATGTAACCCACATATTTTTATATCCAAAAAAAGGTTCCTTAAATCTTTTTATTTTTTTTGGTTGTTTTGAGGTTTTTTAGATTTCAAAAAAACCTTAATTTTTTTTCAAATCCTCTAAAAAAGCCTCACAATATATGAAAATAAACTCTAGATTTCAAAATAATATTGACATCATAACTAGACATATAATTATTGGGGTGTCTTTGATAGCATTTTAAGGTTGAGTCCACGTTCCAGATATGTCAAATGCATAATGTGAGTGATTATATAAACCAAGTAGTTACATACCACAAATTACCTAAAAATAAAATGAAACAACAATGCAAGAATATTACATAAGATGATACAGGATCCAAAATCCAAATTTCCATTAACAAATCTCACAAATGCGACAAGTAGAAATAGGTGAGTCTGAGTAACTCCTCCAAAAAAGGTGGTCAATAGACCCCTAAAATAGAATATTAACTCATCCATAAAAGATGCTTAATATAGCTAAGAATAAAGGATTAACTCCCATCCTTGGAATGATTTTCAAAGGAGTTACTTCCTAGTTATCCTATCAACCTGTACACCTAAACAAACTTCTCCACGAAAGTAGAAAAACTCCAAGTGAGGGAAATAACCCATAATAAATCAATATAAAACATTAATAAACCACTACTCTGACATCCCTTCTATTTTTCATCTAATTACTTTGAATTTTCTAATCTCATTTTATATACTTAACACAGTCAACATGTTTATCTAATTAATTTTAAACTCATCTAAATTGACACATGGTGTATTATCTACATTTTTTAGGATTCATTCAATCTCGGATTCATGTTAACATTGAGATGACACATGTTTAATTCATGTATTGGGTAACTAAAATAATTTGATGAAATATTTAGATTGTATTGACATATGTGGCATGCCATAAAAGTTGTGAGTGTATCTACCTGAGATTCTTCAATCTATCACCTGAAATACCCTATGCTTATTTATCACTATCACTACCCAACTCGCCTTAAAAAAATTTACCGCTTTTATGTTCTACATGTCCTTTCCCTTCTCTACTATGTCACCATTACTTTATTCGATGTGAAATAGAATGTATCCCCAACAAAAAACTAATTTCCACATCATATGAATGACCACACCATCTCATTTTCCATATTTGTCTCCATAAAAAATATCATATTAATGTTTATTAATGCTTCAAGAAAAAAATAAAACTAGGTTTAGTGGTCATGGGTTTTGAGGGAGATACAACCAAAATTTTACAAACTCTCATTTGACAAAACTCCCTTTAAAAATTATCAAATCACATCCCTTGTGGTATAACTTGCAGTATTTAGTTTGGCAGTTGTATCCCACACATAGGATGGTATAATAGTCAAGGTGGTACCCAATTTGAGATACATTAATTCACTGTAGCACTTTTTATGATGCATTTGATTTTAAATTCTTGTGGGGAGATTTTTATAATGTTTTTCTAAATTCTTTTGTATTGCATTTATTTACTTTCCTGATTATCTTTTGTCATAAATTTATTTATATATAGAAAAAGTATGTTATTGTTTTGATTTTTCTTTTAATTTATTAGTATTTCAACGACTTGAGACACAAATAGGGCCTAAATTTTATGGACATATATTTTTATTTGTATTTTTAGCCATAAGATATTTTTTTTTAAGAGACTATATTAGATGCAAGATCAAATTTAAAGAAAACCTTCAAAAAATTTTAATGATTATAATATATATATATACACACTCTCTCTCTCTCTCTCTCTCTCTCTCTAATTTCTCCTTATTATATTATAAATTATATTAGAATTTGAAAGGAAATTTTTAATATATAACCATCATAAAAACTCATAACGAGAAGGGTAGACAATCAAATTTAGGCCCTCGACACAAGAAAAAATACTTGACACATGTATAGATTAGTATCAAAAAATAGGATTTAAGTATCAACTAATTGAAGTGGGATGTGATTCGGAGGCCTGATCAAGCATAGAAGCATACTAATGTTTGTGTGAAGTGAAATAATCGGGTTTCATAGACTTAATCACCTAAACAATATATGGATTTATTTCAACTTCATTATATCCACTGACCTCAAAATCTTATATTCATCATAAACATGTCTTATATGTATTTAAAAACTTTTCCATGCACTTGGATTCATCCTTAAGCCATGACAAGACATCCCTAATCAACTTCTCACTTTTGCTTGGTTTTCTCATTATCCACACCATTAGGTTTGTTAGTAATAGATCAACTTGTATAAATAGTTTATCATACCTAAAAGCTATAATATTCTCAAAATACACCATGGACATAATATAAAAGTCTCAATACTCAATCTTCATTCATTTAGCAACTTTGACTACTATATCAATTTTTTTAGAAATAAGGCCTTTCCTGTAGGGTCCACTCACTCACCTGAAAAACCAGTCACATTTTGAGGTACCTAGGAAAGTTTAATACATGCATAAATCAATTAAATAGCCATGTCAATCCATTATGAGAAATTTTGAAAAATATCTTTTACATCAATTCATTATTATGGTTTTAAAGAGGATTAAAATTGTTTCTAGTGTTAACGATTATTCATAAAATATGGCCCCTCATTTCCAAAAATAATGCTTGAAGATATTAGGTAGGATCCTTCCCCATCTCTCCTCAATATATCAGGTTCCCATGCATAGGTTTCACATGCCAATGAACACTTTAAAGTCCTTATTGGGTTAAGAATCCTCCATTCTATGCACTTGATAGACCTTAAAACATTTTTTATTGCCTTAAACTTCAAATTTTGACCTGAAACTTGGTCAACATACTTGAAACAATATGACATACCTATATCAATGCACACGTACTCATAATTTCCTTGGAAACTAGTATTGATACCCCATCTAGCCATCATCTCTCTCTTTTTTCACTAGGCCTTTGACTTGTAAGTCACAATAAGACTTTAATCTAACCTTATAAATATTATCAAAGCCCTTAACACCTCATGTAAAGACTTAAAAAACCTATCTCATGCTAAAAAAATATTAAGTATTCCTTAGAGCTTTGTCAGAACCTCTTTGTAGCTTGATGGAGCATCTTTAGAGCTACTTACATAGTTCTTCAGAGCTTGACTAAGGATATTTGTATCTCATTATGTTCTATTCCTCTTTATGCACAATATTAGGCATCCTATTCTCATACCTTCTCAGTACTCCCAAAGGCTCAAACACTTGAAAACTTACCTTGATTATCCCTCACTAGAGCAACACCAATCTTGACACAAGCCTTCTAACAACAAAGACAACACTGAGCAACAACCTTGACCATTGATCATCTTTAACAACCTCATGCTAATGCCTCAACTATTTCTGCTTACTTGGACATCAACCTTCACTCATGCATACCTTAAAGACCACTCACCATGCATCTTTATTAGATGCATCTTAAACATTAATGATAAAATACTTTGACATTAATGTCATGAGATTGACATCAATGACAACATTATGTCAACAAACTCTTGCTTTGTCATTGATGGAAAAATACATTACAGTCTGATCAATATTTTCTCCCCCAAACTAATATTTCTCCTCAAAAATATTATTTCAAGGGAACAATCTAGTCCTTCATACTAGAGAAAATATCACTCATGTCATGTCCATATGTCATCGTAGATGTTATTATTTCATCAATCTATCTCCTTCATGTTTCTCAAGACACCATGGTATAGATATCATCATGACATCTTCCTTGCATCATTATATCAACTTGGTCTATGATTACATGCTTCACTATAATAAACCTTTGTCATAACTTGTCTTCTTTATGATATGCAAACTAAAAATATACAACATGTGCCTTGTTCCTCTTATGACCTTAAGGTTAAATTTATGCACATAGAACACTCAATGCTTTCTCATAACTATCTCAAAATGTAGAATCAATATTACACATAGACCATCTTTTAACATGCTAAAAAACCACACTTCCAACATATACTCACAAATCATCAACATGTCTTCTTACCTTATTGACATACAACACCTATCAAATCTTAATAAGCATCCACCATAATTCCACTTAATGATGAGTGTCTTCATGAAGCCTAATGGAGTCACCCCTTATATAGGGAACTAAAACAACATTAATTCAGGAGATTACCAAATCTCCATACTCTCACAAGATTGAATATTCTTAAACATTCTTCTAAGCTTGAATGTCAACTCAAGCTTGACCTTTGACTTGGCCTTTTAATCATCTAAATTATCATCCCTATTCTTTTCTTTTACTGCCTTATGAAAACATGTAGATAACAAGTGTTCTTGATATTCCTTCACTTCTAATCCTTTCTATATCTTAGCAAACATCCCACCTTGGTTTATTATTTGATCATGACTCACCTTGTCATCCTTCTTCTTCTATATTTGAGCTAATACCAAACATTCTTGGCATTCTACCCTAGAAATTAGTTCACCTTGATACATAGGCCAATAATGAATAGTTCTCACCTTATTTGGTCTCTATACCATGATTTGTCTCTTAGGAGCTTCTAACATCTTGTTGTGACTTGAGGACTTATTCAATCCAATCTTAAAAAATATTTTAATATGAAATACACATTGACACTCATAAAAAATTACCTTACTATTATTGTACATACCTCTTGATTGATGTGGTTTATGATCTCTTCTTGTCTAATTACTTCCTTTACCATAGTCCCATGAAAACTCATTATTGGGTGGCATCCTTGTATAGTCCTTTGTTTTTTATCCATATTGATAATATGCAAAAGATTGATCATTGAAAGCATTGAAATACCTCATGGCATTAGGTTGTCTAATAGAGTTTTTTTTCATTTCAAGGTTGACCTTCTTGTTCATATTATCATTCTCCTTGTTCACCTTTTGATCTACTTTGAAAAGAAGACCTACCTTATAATTTGTAGACTTATGACCACTTAACATGTCATGTAGAGCCTTAGTGATATTTTCAAACTTCTCATAGGTCTTCATATTACTCATTTTTCTTAGAAGTTGGTCATGGTCAACCTTCAAATAATCTATCTTTGTCTTCAACTGGCCATACTCAGCTTCCTTTGATCTAAACCTTCCATTGACATCCTCTAGTTGATTCCTAAGATCCTTGACATTATTTTTTTGATGCTTCAAATCATCAAGAAAACTTATGAGCTCAACTTCAAGGTATACATAAGCATATACTTATTTATTCTCATAGTATACTTATAGATAATACATGTTGTCTTCTTATTGTTGATCATAAGGTATATGTGCTTCTTAGGATCACCTTTAAGCTATTAGACTTTCCTTCAAAAGGATCAGGGTCTGATACAAATTATTAAAAGCACATTCACTAAGAGGGGGGTTGAATCAGTGTCCTTAATACTCTTTTATTTTCAATTCATAATTCATTCATTACCATTCATCAAGTAATATAAACCTAATGTACATAAGCATGAAGAGCGCATTAATCAACCAAAGCAATGCATACATAATCATAACACATTATATAAGTGGGAAATCCTCATGGGGGATAAAACCCAATAAAACAAAACTTAGAAAAACATTCTTATAAATTAATGAATCAATCTTTAGCTAAGCACCAACCCAACAAGGATCACCAACCCCTAATTCACCAAGCACCAACTTGGATTTAGCAAGTACCAACTTGCTAGGAGGCACTTACCCCCTTGTTGATCAAGAACCCACTTAATCAACACTTATGATGACTCAGAAACCACTTAGACACAAATGATTTATCCACCTTTTAATTTATTACTATCAATACCTAATAATGGTCTTCTTCTACTCTACTTCTTTCTTCTTCTACTCTCTATGACATTAATTTCATACTCAATCTTATATCTTCTCTCTCTACGCATCAACTACCTCATCATGGCCTAATCAACATATTTAGGTATTTAATACACCTATAATAATATATGACAAACTCATAGACTTATACTCTAACCCTCTCCTCTTTAAGTTTCTATTAGTCACAATCTACCCTCATGGTCTATTCCTTGACACTCACAATCACATTCAAAACTACCTCTCACTCAAGCAAATTTGTCATTTCTTAATCAGCCCTCTATCACCTTGATTAGTTTATATAGGCACTAATTTTCATATGTAGACCTCTTGATACATATTCATGTTACCCTTTTATGGTCCACATAACCTCCTCCTATTCCTCTCTGTGCTCTTTTACTTGCTTGCACACATACTTCACTAACTCACACAAATAGGCCTAAAACTACTAGGTAGTTATACTAGTCTCTTACTCTCATACACCTTGGTTGGACATATACCTTTGAAAACTTAGATTACCATTTCAATAGGTCATATAACATATTTCAAGTATGAATCAAATAATACATTAGGTCATCCATAATTGAATAGGCTACATTCTTTCTTTAGGTTTCATGGAGACCTTTTAGGCCTTATTGGACACATGTTACACTTGGATCTTCTTGGAGATATTAAAAACTCAAAATAAACCAATTAAATATCATATATTAATCAAATATAACTTATCCACCTTAACTTTAGGTCCAAAACACCATTCAGGTCTAGCCACCACTTGAACCTTTTCCCAAAACATTGTTCAAAACCATGGAAATAAATCATATATATATATATTCTTCATGACCTCAGGTTCATAAAAAAAATCATTAGATAATTTAAATAAATTTATATAGCTCAAACTCCTCTATACAAGATGCCCACTATAAACTACCAACTGGCTTCAAAACACAATCAAGGAAACATGAACTTATGAAAACTTATTGAACATACTCAAGAGATTTGAATGCGTGACCATGATCTTATAAAATCCTTAGAAAAAAATTAAATTAAATATATCTAAAGATATAATGAAAAATATTGGTCTTTCAGACCAATCTATTGACTTTCTCTCTGACAAAATTCACTCAGCTAGACAAGCCATTTTGGATTTAATGTCCCAACCTATTACACTAAGCCATTTTGGATTCAATGTTCCAACCTATTACACTAACTCTAAAAAACTATAAAAATTATTAATAGGTCATATATGTATCAATTAACATCAAAATATTCAATAGACAATTAAATTCATAATATAAGGCTTTAAACTCATCATTGCAACTTGTTTACCAAAAACTGCCAGTTGACCTTAAAGACTAGTCATGGTGATTCTAAATTTCAACACCTATGTAGACACATTAAAAAGATTATGATGAATGTGAATGATATTATATTATCACTATATCATTATCATATAGGTGGATAAAAATTTTATATGTAAATATTGTTCTTACAAACCAATCTCACAACCTTGAACCTTCACTTTCTCATCTTCACTAGACAAGTCAAATTTTGAGCAACATTTTCATCATATGCATTGACCTCCAAATATTTTATTCATAATTAAAATGTATTATATGTCTTTAAAAACTTATCCATGCTCTTTTATTCATCCCTAATCTATGATAACACATCCCTAATCAACTTCTCACTTATGGCTAATGTTTTCACTTCTTCACCGTTAGGTCTATTAGCGATGGGTAAACTTGTATGAATGGTTTAGAATACTTGAAATATATAATATACTCATAAAAACCATGAAAATAATATAAAATTATCAATATTTAACCTTCATTCATTAAGTAATTTTAACTTGATCAACTTTGATTGTTATAGCAAATTTATGAGAAACAAGGCCTTTTTTATAGGGTCCACTCACTCACTTGAAAAACCAATCACACCTAGAGGTGCCTAGGGAAGTTGAATACATGATCTATTAACTTAAATAGCCATGTCAAACAATTTTTATCACTTTATAATAAGATATTTCACATTGAGTCACTATTAGGGTCTTAGAGAGGGTTAACATTGTTTTTGTGTTAAAAATTGCTCATAAAAGATTGCCCATTATTTCCAAAATTAATGCTTACATATCATATCTAGGACCCTTCCCCATATCTCCTCAAAATATCAAGTTTCCATGTAGATTTTTTACGTTCTAATGAATACTTGAAAGTCCTTATTGGGTTGAGATCCCTCCATTATGTGCTTTCAAGAGACCTCAAAACACTTTTTATTGCCTTAACCTTCAAATTTTGACATAAAACTTTGTAAAAATACTTAAAATAACATTACATACCTCTATCAATTCACACATACTCACACTTTCCTTGGAAACTGATCCTAATACCCCATATGGCTACCATCTCTCTCTTTGCTCTCTAGGCCTTTGACTTGTACATCATAATAGGTCTTTAATATAACCTTATAACCATTGTTAAATCTATTAACACATCATGTACACACACAAAAAGCCTCTCTCATGATCAAACACTACAAAGTATTATTTAGAGCTACAACAAAACATATTTGCAGCTCAATGGAGCATATTTGGAGTTATTTATGTAGATATTTGGAGCTAGACTAAGGATATTCATAGCTCAGTATGTTATATGCCTCTTTATACACAAGACTAGGCATCATATGCTCATATCTTATCAATACACCACAAGGCTCGAACACTTGAAAACTTACATAGATTATCCTTCACTAGAGCAACACCGGTCTTAACACAAGCCTTCCAACAATAAAGACAACACTAGAAACAACCTTAACCATTGATCATCTTTGACCATCTCATGTTGATACCTCAACTATCCTTGCTTACCTGGACATCAACCTTCACTCATGTACATGTAAAATACCACTCACCATGCATCTTTACGAGATGCATCTTAGACATCAATGACAACATACTTTGACATTAATGTCCTCAAATTGACATCAATGATAACATTATGCAAACAAGACTTAACCACTGATCTTATTATTTTATGATTCACCATTATGTGCATTGTTCATTTGAAATAGCTACATTCCTATATCGCTTGGTTTTTCTTATGCTCTCACCTTTTTATGAGATCATTCTCATTCTCAGCGTTAGATGTAGTAGATATTATGAATTACCAATTTAGTTCATTTGTGACTACTCGTCTCTTACCTTTTCATATGGTTTTAACCTAAATCATATTCTCATGCATCTGTGACTTTTTTACATTGGCATATTCTTAATTATGAACATCATCCCTCTCTTTTTATACACCATTCCCATATTCATCTGCATGTCAATCATGTTTTTTATATCATCAATTTTACTATATCCCATTATATTGGGAAAAATACATTTTGCCTAAATTTTGCATTGAATCTTGTGTCCATGGAACTATGTAGGCAACATCCACTTGCCTAGTTCATCTAGAGTTAACTCGACAACCCCTTCCTTTTCATTTAATCTCCCTATTTTGTTTATTTTGTGTCATTGTTTCCTATAATCTAGTCGAAACCTTGTATCCATCATCCTTGTGTTGTTGTATTGGTGTTGTTACTACTTATCTTAGGGGTAACCCTATCTCCAAGAGTAACACCTCTAGTACACATACACAAAAAAATTGATTTATATTTGTACTAACATTATGATTAACCATTGTTTTTTTATTGATATTTGTTTACATTCATAGACATGCTTGTTGATTAATTGATTACTTTATCTTACTATTTTGTGTTTTATGTGTTTTACTTATTAGGTTGTTAACTTATTTTGAATGTTATGTTTGAATACATTTTATAAACCTTTCAATTTTGGCCTTAACGTGCGATTAAAATGTTTACATTTGTATTTAAATTGTTTTATTGCTTGTTGATTTTTTAGTACATTCTTGTTCATGCTTAATTCTTGATGATTCATATCTTGATTTTGAGTTTCTTAAATTTTATATTTACCACCTCTTTTTATATTTTTCTTTATTTCGTTCAACCTTAAATGCTTTCAACTTTAGTTTTGGTATTTATTATCATTATCTTTAGTTGTAAATATTCACCTTTGAAATGGTCCATTCACAATCAAAATATAATGTTATTATAGGTTATTCGTACTTATGATGCATGGTTTCATTTTCCAAAGTAAAAACCAAGTTATCCAAGTCCAAAAGTCAATGTGGTGCCTAAAAACATATCTATGTTCACTATCCTCCATATCCAGGATAGAGTTAGAATATCATAAGTACAATGAAGGCAAATCATTGCAAACAAATAAGAATATCTATGCAGGACATGCATCTCATAACATACATATTAAGTCATATTGGTCATTTATATGATAGGTTTAGGTCATGCATCTCCTAAACTATCCTCTATAATCCAGTCATACATGAAAAATAACAAAGATAAATCAACATCCACACGTTAACTAAGGATGTGCATCTCCTAACACTATCATATACCATCATATCATAATAAGAGAAAAAAATATCATGTAACACAAATAATATTAACAATCCATGTATAAGTAGTTATGGGACAAAAAATGCATGTCATATATATCTCAAAATCATGTTTTATACATCGTGATAATATCTATACATCTCATCTACAATATAGAGCTAAATATTAGCTTTGATGTGGGTCATTTCTTGGGTGACTCTACTAAAAGATCTTGATTATACCTGATGTTGGTGATGGTGGTGGATGTTGTGGTGGTGGATCCATTATGAAGCTGACTATACCACTAAGTGCTCTAACTCTATAGTATCCCTGGACATAGAGGTCCTACTAGTCTATTATGATCTAGAGTAGTTTCTAAAGGATGAATCTCTCCTCTCTACAGGGACTATTACCTCATATAACATGAAATAATAAGTTATCTCATCCTTAGTACATGTGACATTATCCTTCACATGTAAGGGATCATCTTTGGCCATAATCACATTAGTCAAGTCTTAGGATGAAATTATTACTATAGAAGATTATTGAGCCTCATCTAGATTTATAATTAGCCTCTCTACTTAAGTGACTAGCCACTCTCGATTACCCTAAGCTTTGTCTCACTCCCTAATGACTGTCACTAGCTCTATGTCTTGGGTGGCCAACTATGATTGTATACTTATCAACTAGGCTATATTTCCTCTCAATTTAGTGATATTGACATCCCTATACATAATAAATTCTTTTAGAAGGGTAGTCTCACCCTGTACAGTGGCTAACTTTACACATAATCCAGTTATATCATTTTATTGGCATAAAATCTCTTATAATTAGGTATTATTCCCATGTTTTAACATGTCGATCAAAGCCTAGTCCTATGTGGACCAACCTATGTTGAACATCCCTATATCTATTATATTTATACTTATCCCTATGCTATAGGTCCCAACCTCTCTAATATTTGTCTCAGGCTTATGTCACCAGTTATTGCCTCAACAATCTCTATATCCATTAGTGGGCCCTATGACACTTGAGCATGAACAACCTATAGTGGGATATCTTGTGGTATTACTAGATAAATCTAAACCTATACCTATATTATAGTAGAACCTCCATCTCTCCTCTATCAAACCCATCTATGATGTAGGTTTGGCTATTAAGGTTGTGATCTATCTAACTAAATAGGTCAAACACTAGCCCACCATGCTCCATATGCATTAGTCATGCTAGAATCTACTACCCCACATACATAGTCCCATATTATATGATAAAATCTTCAAAAATCCATAACAGCCTAGTCTTAGGACACTAGTAATCCCCACTTTCTGGTCTCATAGGTCACATGGGCAAAGAAGTGTGGACCCTCAAGAATATACTACTACAAACTAAATTATCTCTTAACCTAGTTTGATATTTATCACTTTATAATAAAGTTATGGAAACCTATGATATATCAAGGTGTAAGAATGAATCCAATGACAAACATGTCATCAATCTAGTAAAATTGTGTCACCAAGTATGGATGTTAGATAAAATCACCATCAAACATGACATATATGGCTCATCGATAAAAATGCACCTCCCCTAGGTGGAATCATAGGCTTGGGCTTGTGAGATACCAACCAAATGACTTAGGATCCTCAGGTCCTCACTATAATCTCAACCCCATTAGATGCTCAAAATATATATGTTCCCACACCTAGACCTGGAACAATGTATTATGCCTAATACTATGCTTTCTATGATATGCTATCATTTGTAAGTTTCAATAGAGCTAGACCAAAATGATAGTCCCTCATGTAAATAATGTAGAGTGATCATACATATCTTGTATAAACCCAATCAGGTCAATATAGAATAACCATCTACTCTTGTTCTATAATAGAAGGCCACTGACAAGAGCCATCAAAATCACAACCTCTGGGGGAACTTTCCCCTGCATTGGCACTAGTGCCACTACTAGAGGTCCTATCACTACTACTCCTATGCCAAGGTCTAAAAGCCAAGATAGGTCCTCCAATGAGTCTATGTCTATCATCCCATCCACTATCACAATGTTGGTCACCCCAAACAAGTCTTATGGCATTGTTAATGAGCCTAGTAACATCCAAGTGATTCTCTAGACCTAGGTAATCACTTTTAATATCATGTGGACATCTTCTAAGGTCATTATAGAATCCACATCAGGTAAATTAAATGTCGATGTCTTAGAATACCAATGCTCTATAACCACTAATAGATAATCTTGATCCATATGAATCACTAAAACCTGCACCATGTGATATAGCCTAATTACCTCTAGTAGTCCCATGAGCTTCTCTGTCCATATACCCTATCATCGTAGCACTTGAGATCATCGCTCACATGCTATAATGACCCTAAATCTCTCTTATAGGTAACTGCATAAGGAACCAAGTCAGTCATTTCTTCATTTTTCTTCTAATTAATTAATCTACCTAATTTCATCTAATCTCAATCCTAGAATACTATTCTTTTGGCCTTATTTTCTATTCTTATACATTTTTTGGTCTTCTTGGTGACGTCACCATTTTCTCAACCATCTCACCATTTAGGAGAATGACCTCATCATTTTATTGATGATCTCACCATTTAGCAGATCGACCCCATCATTTTTATTGACTAGTTTATGAATTTTCCAATCTAGAGGTCATTCTCACCGATTGGTATGGTGACCTTGCTATTCTTAGTGATTTTCCATTTGACTTGACAACCCTACTATTTGATTGATGTTTTTATTCAAAATTGGAGAGGTCAATGAATCAGCCATGACCTTACTATTTTGGCCTGCCACCCTACTAAAGAGCCCATCATCCCACCATTTTCGATGGTGACACCACCATTTTCATTGGTGACCTCATCATTTTAAAAATTCCAAAAAAATCAAGATTGCCTAAATTATTACTTCTACCTAGTAATAAATTCATTAAATATGAAATTTAAAAACTCAAAAAGGTGCCTACCAATGATACACTCCTTGGAGGTCACTAATACTCTCATACGCACTCCCCAAGGTGTTAATGGTATGGGATATTAGACATTAGACTCATATCTCCCACACACAACTGTCAGAGCTTTATCTTACAATAGTGGAGGGTGAAAAGAATGATTTTCACCCCTGTAGGGGTAAACTTATAGTTTAATTTCAAAACTTCCTCCCAAAGCCTATTGTTCACCCATTTATCTTCATAGGACACTCATTCTCGCCTAGTTTAACCATTTTTCAAAATTGTTGAAATGCTCTAATTTATCTACACATGTCACGTGTAATTACCGATTGACAATCATGTATCCCAGAGGAGGGCAATGCATTTTATACAATCATTACTTTCTTCTAATTCACTTCATGTCAAAGTTTGTGACCAAGTAAATTATCATTATAGACCATTTAAATGCTCTAATTCAGTTGCACACATCATGTGCGAGTATTGATTTGTGCTTATGTATCTTTGAATGAGGAAATTCATCATTCACAACTATTATCTTGCTTTGATTCAACTTTAGTCAAATTAAAACCAAGCAAATTAATGTTTTTGACTATTTTGATTAAACATGTAGTCAATTTCTAAGATTTGAAAAATACTAAGTATAGTCATTAAGGAAATCAAATCATATTAATAGTGTAAGTTTAAAATCCATGAAAATTTATTCAGTATCCATTATTAGAAATTCATTATTCAAAATATCTAGACCATGACATCACCCATGACATCATCAAAAGGATGTCAAGCACCAAACATTAATGGAGATAAATATCAGGTTTAAGGCCATCCATGCCTTATTAGTGATCCCTTATTTCCATAATATTAATTACGTTGTCCTCCAAAATTGAATTAATCCTTGGGCGCACATCTTGATCTCAATATGGACAGTCATAGTTGGTTCTCAATATTTCTAGAAAATTATAAATACATGAGCCACCATAGACAAAAAGATAAGTTTTTTAGTGCAAACAACCTATGCAAAAATATTTTTAGAAATATCTTTACTAATTCCTCCAAATGGACCAATCAAGGAGCTAAAGCCATTGGTGCTAAAAGAGATGATGAAGGCACTTTCCCAAATGCATTGACAAAGGCTTGGAGCACCAAATCTAGGCACAAACATGTTTATAGACCATCTTTGAAGGATAACCACATTGGGAGGGTATTGTTTGCCTTGATTTCCTTATTATTATTTTTATTTCATTGACACCACCCCTCGAGGGAGTGGCCTTAGCATGTTAGGTTATTTATGCTTATTATTAGTTTTCCTTACTAACGCATAAACTAACATTATTTGTAGTCATACTCTACATTAGGAAAGTAAATACAAATAACCTTGGGAATTTATGATACTTTTAACTTGGTTAGGAAGAACATATTTTGAGGAAACACAAGTTGCATTAGAACATAATTCAAATTAGGGTTTGACTATGGAATATGATTTTTTTTATTTTTATTTTTGTGGTAATCATTTTTTGGTATGGACATTGTGGAAATAGGGTGAAGCCCTTAAAAAATGTTATAAATATGCATGCTATGGGTGAACACACATAATCCAAACATTTTTCAAATTTTACATGGACTAATTTTAGAATCTTTCATCAAGAATTATGTTCAGTCAAACTATTGACTAAGGGGCTTGCTTTCTCTTCAAACTGGGCATTTAGTGTTGGTCAATAAAGTATAAGAAGATGGGATAGCAAGTTGATTGAGAATTTGAAAAAGTTAAGAGAATATGAAAGTGAGAGCAAACAATAAGAGAATATGAAAGTGAGAATAAAAAATACCAATTTGGAAACTATAGAATATTAGATGTGTAAATATCAATCACAAAAAAGTCTATTTCCTTCTCTCTTTTTTTTTGATAAGGGTAAAAATAGGGTTTTGATGGAACCCCAAAACCTAATATAAAGTCACCAAAATCAACCCACAAATAATTCAACCCAACCAAAAATACCATGACATCCCACAACCCAACCCTAATAAGGTGATAAAAGAAAAAAAAACCAAAACATCAACTAAAAATATATGAATAATCAATAAAACACTAGATTTTATTCCTAAATCTAGCCTACATTTATTAAAGCAGAAGCCTCACAACCAGCCAAAAATCAATCCCAAAACAAAACATAACCAACATAAATTGAAGGACAAACAATTGTGGATTCCAAAATCCACCCCTAAGGAAGCTAAAAGAACAACATATTAGCTAATGGCTGAAGCCAGTTGTCTTTCACACTAGGATAGAATGCCTTCCATAGTCCATTGGGAACCATCTTTGACCGAGTAGTTTACATCTGACCTCAACCTCTCAGCATTCATCTTACACCCTTTTTTCTTGATGGTAGAGTTCAAGGGTTCCTTTTGTTTTTCCAAAGTGGGATGAGGGGGGTGGTAGCTAAAACCAATGGGGGACTAGGAATAGAAAACCCAACCAGGTCTTCATCCTACTTTTGATCGACCTCCCTTCTGGAAGGAGGGTCCCCAACTAAATATTGGGGTGGGAAAGACCCTGAAAGATGGTAGAAGATGTTTTGATTGTGCCATAAGAACTCTTCATCTAAATCCCCATCTTTCTTCCTCAAAACTAGTTAAGGGTGAGGGGATGAATGCTGAAACCCATTTGAATAACACCCTGTGAAACTATTCCCGATAAGGTTAAAGTAGAAGCATCTAAAATAATGGCCCTCAAAATTGAGAAATTGGATCCATAAGCCATGAGACTAACAAACCCTAACATAATGACAAAGGGGTTTTGAAATATCAACAATTGTGCAAGCTCTAACAAATATTTTCCTCTTTGACTCCTTATCCATTCTAACAAAGGAATCAACTTGATTGATCATTGAAGCAATGTACTCTTCTTTTCTTAAAATCGATGGTATATTGTATAATCTAATCCAAAAAGGAGTTGTTGTAACCTCTACCTTTTTAGGATCAAATAAAATCATCCAAAGGCAAAAAAGAAACTGAAACTTTCCAAAAACCCAAAGCCCATACAAAATCCCGATCAATAGCACTTTTGAAAACCACTTAGAAGAAGCCATGACTCAATAGAGTGAAAAAAGGAACATCCACGGAGTTCTAAGTTGACTTGGCCCATCTGTCAAGGTCAGGCAACACGAGTGAGGAATCCACACACTTGCCGAATAGGCTACAGCTGCCAATGACCATTCCGTATCTTGAATGGCCTGGTCAGTAATCTCCAAATCCGGGATGTCAGAAAATTAAATAGGGAGGTCACCCAATAGGTAAGAAGGGGATGTAGACCCGAGAACAATGGAAGGTGCCTTGTTCCTGCTTTGATTGTTACCAAGGGGGATATCGAGCCGCTTTGATCATGGACCAACCTAGATTTACAGAACTGAGAACAAATATGAAAGATGTTAGCCACATTTTTGCATTCCAAAAAGACCCATCTATGTTCACTTTCTTTGATCGCAATCCCTGGCTTGGGAATGCTGGTAATAGTACTGACCACATGATTCTCTGAGACAGAACTGGAAACTCTCCTGCTTTCCTCTGCAAGCTTAGCAGGATCTTCTAGCAGAGCTGAGGAAGCACAAGCACTCTCCTCTAGAATATCCCTCTCTTTGCCACCACCTGTAAAAAAACTGAATGATTTCGGTGTGATCTCTGCACAAAACTAGTTTAAACAGTTGAATGGATACGTATGGGATAAAACTAACGGGGATACGTATGTACCCCTCTCTATGTGTTTCTATCATTATATATTGTTTGTATCCTTATATATGTATTCATATGTGTGTATACAAAATATTTCTGGTCACAATAATTTGTTTCTTGGATGGAAGAACACATAATTCGATGGGAATTTTGTTATGTATCATGATATTTTTAAATTTATAGGAAACAATGAGTTGGTGTGGTTTTCGGGAAACCTGAATGTAAGTTTAAAATAAAAATTTGGTCTTAGAATCCAAGGTGATGCACCGAGATTGGTTACATCGTAAGTTAAATTGAGCTGGACAATTTTATTTGAATCGAGATGTATTTGAAAGATAATTATAATTGTGCCCTTACTTGTTAGGCCAAGTAAATTCATCTATTGACACGGTTTGAATTAAGTATGATGGAAAATTGAATTACATAACTCGGTTAACTAGTTGGAGGTCAATGTATAAGAAAAATAGGCCACATAGAGATAAATCCTCTACTTTCTGAGAAAATCTCGCGACAATGACAATGCAACTCACACTCACACAAGTGGATTTTATAGTAATCATCTTAGCCATTGGTTTGTGAATCTGATTGGTTTGGTTATGAATGTGATTTATTTTTTTAATTTTTATTTTATTTTTGATTGATTAATATTTTATTTTCATTATTTTGGTTTTGGTCAAGTGATTTAATGCGATATACAATTTGAATATTACATAATGAAATTTATCATTAGTTGTTTATATATCTATTAAGTTTGTATTTGTTGCATTCATTTTTTTAATTTGAAATAAAAAATTAGTTTTTGATCATTGACATTGACATTTATATCTTGATTTTGTTTATATTGAATTATTTTTTATAATTAAATTTTTTTATTAACATGTGGATATAAAAAATATTTTTTTGACTTTAGTTTTATTATTGTCACTAGACTTACATACTAAATTATATTTTTATTTTGAAATATGAATATTAAAGAATACATATATTTAATGTATGATATGTGACTTGGTTAACTAATGAATTCTGAAAATGTCAATTTTAAAATTTGAGGTAAACGTAACCTTAAACATAAAGAATATCATGGATTCCATCCCACTCTAAAAACATATTAGCATAGCCTATAAATTTTTTAAGGATATTGGGCATAATATTTATATTGGGTATATGTCTTGGTTGAATCCCCTAGACTTTGATAAATCATTAAGGTGAGTAATATTTTAAAATTACTTTAAGGTTACATTGAATAATATTTTGTAAATATTATGTTGGATAAGGATTTAAATATTAATGTTAAAGGCTAACAATATGGAATATGATTTTTTTTTTGTTTTTTGGGTAATTATTTTTTTGTATGGGCATTAAGAAAAGAGGGTAAATCCCTTTAAAAATTTGGGTAGAAATATGTGTGTTATGGTGGGACATACATGATGTAGATATTTTTAGAATTTTATATGGAGATATTTTGGAGTCTTTTATTAGGTCGAACTATTGATCAAAGAGCTTGTTTTCTCTTCGAACTGATCATTTATTGTGGGTTGATAAAGTATAAGAGGATGGGATAGCAAATTGATTGAGAATTAGAAAAAGTTAGGAGAATATGAAAGTAAGAATGAACAATATTAATTTAGAAGTGAAGGTAAATTGGATATATATATTAATTATAAAAAGAATTTTTAATTTTTTTAATTTATCTCTCGAAATTGATCATGTCAATATTAAATATCTTTCTAAATTTTATCTATTAAATATAGCAAGATTTAGGTTTTATTAAAAAAGATAATAAATGGAGCTAATAAAATCGTATTATTATAGAAGTGAAGCATTGAGATTAATCTTTGGTTTTATCTTATTTTTAATTTTATTTTTTATATATTTTATAAAATTTACATTATAATTTTACACTAATTTATGAGTATGGAAAAGTAATATCAATTCTTTTATATAAAAATCTTATTGGAAAAGTAGTATCAATTTTTTAATATAAAGAATCTACCTTTTTTTTGGGTTATTACATTCATGACTGTGAACAACATAATTTAAATAATTTAAGGTATATTTATAAAATAAAATAAATGAAAATAAAAATGTATCCCTTTTATATATATATATCATTTTATATATACAAAATATTGTTGATCTCACAATAATTTTTTGTTTGTTGGAAGAATATTTAATTCCAAGAATTTTATGGGATTTTTATTATGTAATAGGCGTCTATGCTAGGAGATGTTAGAAACTGCAGCTGGAGATAATTTCTCCATCCATAACTTAACTGACTATTCCACCTCCTTCCTTCTCATGCATGCACAACAGTTAACAAACAGTTAGAAATCAGTTAGTTTAAGCAATTAACAGTTAGTTCTTTCAAGCAGTTAGAGATAATTAAACAATCAGTTTATTTTTAGTTATTTTTGCTTTCACATTCTATTTAAAGACGCCTTGGGTGCAGCTTTGTATGAGCAAGATCAAGAAGATCAAGAAATTCAAGAAAATCAATAAAATTCTTGTTTCCTAGCATCGTTGTAGCAATCTATTTTGTCTCTATTTTATTTTATACTTTTATATGTTCTTATCTGCTCCTTCAAATTGGTATCAGAGCCTTGTTGTGGTAGAAGTGTAGGGGAGCTATGGGAAAGGAAAACGCAGTCAGATTTGAGAGTGCACAGTCAGTTTTTGTAGATCACTGAATTGGTATGGCACATATGTAGAAGTTGTGGGGATGTCGTAGGCAGATAATCAGTAGTCACAATAGTTATCCATGAAGAGAGAAGCGTTGGCAAACTATAGATAAGAGTGCATGAGTGTTGAGGGATGTGGAGAGCCTATCAAATTAAGAAAGGACAAAACATTAGAATTGTACAATAGAAGACCAAAAAAATTATGTAGGTTGGGAGATCGCCAGGTCGTAGGAAGTCAACGCAACTGGAAGAAGTCTTAAGATCATAGTTTATTTAAAAAAAGAATCCCAGTTTGAACTAGGTGTAGTCAACAAAACTGCAAGGTTTAAAGTGTAGCCAAAGCACCTAGGTGGATCAACATAGCAAGGCGTAGTCTTCAATAACCACTTTCAAATGCAAAACACGTCCCAACACCCAATCCGTGGAGGCCGAACCCAATCCAAAAAAAAATTGAAGCGCTGAAGTCAAAGATAAGCGTACTGCAGTTCATTGTCATATTTCGGCGTGAGGCATGGTGATGAATAATAGTATTTCTCAGCCTCAAATTCCCATTTTTAATGGTAAGAATTACAATTTTTGGGCAATGAAGATTAGAACTTTGTTTTGCTCACAAGAAGTTTGGGATTTGGTAGATAATGGCTTTGTAGAACCGCAGGATGAGGTAGCCCATCTGGCATTAACTTGAACACAAAAGGATGAGCTTAAAGAGAATAGGAAAAAAGATGCAAAAGCTTTATTTCTAATCTAATAGGCATTGGATGAATCAATTTTTTCCAGAGTTGCAGCAACAACGAGATCCAGAGAGGCATGGAAAATCTTGCAGACTACCTATAAAGGTAATACAAAGGTAAAAATTTCTAAATTGCAATCTCTTAGGTGATGTTTCAAACATTTGCAAATGAATGATTCATAATCTATAGACCAGTTTATGGGTCAAGTGTTGAATATAGTGAATCAAATTAGATCTAATAGAGAAACTATCATGGATCAGAAGATCATAGAAAAAATACATAGGAGTTTACCCCGTAAATTTGATGCAATAGTTGTAGCTATTGAGGAAACCAAGGATCTAGAATAGCTATCAGTAGATGAATTAATGGGTTCTTTATTAACACATGAATCCAGAATGAATAGGAATAACAATACTTCTCTTGAGAATGCTTTCAAGTCACAGGTATCATTTGGCAGAGGAAGAGGAAGAGCAAGGTCAAACTTCAGAGGAAGTGGCAGAGGCAGAACTGGAAGGAACAATCTAGATCAAGGTGAAAATAATAATCAAAACTATAGCAATAGAGGATGTGGCAACAATCACTTCCAGCAAAGTTCATAGAGGTTTGATAAATCTAACATTCAATGTTATTATTGCAAAAAATATGGACATTATGCAAGTGACTGCAGAAAGAAACAAGGATATGTGGACAAGTAGAATGCTAATTACACAAATGAATGTAGTTCTAATTCTGTTGAATCTAGTTCTAATCCTGGAAGCTTATTTCTCACTTGCCATGTTACTCAAGAAAAAGCTAGAGATATTTGGTTCTTAGATAGTGGACGTAGTAATTATATGACAGGAAATAAAGAATTCTTTGCTAGTCTTGATGATTCTGTAAAATCTAAAGTTAAATTAGGCAATGATATCAAAGTGGATGTAATGGGTAAAGGAGTAATAAATGTTTTGGCAAAAAATGGTGAAAGAATGTTTATACCTGATGTTTATTTTGTACTTAGACTAAAGCATAATCTTATGAGTATTGGATAGTTAGTATAGAAAGGTTACAGTGTATCTTTTATCGATAATGTTTGCACAATACTGGACAAGTTTCCAAGTGACAAGTTAATAGGAAAAGTGGAGATGACCAAGAATCAGATGTTCCCTCTTCGAATTCAGTGCATCCAAGGAGAAGAGGAAGCCCACTTCAAAACCATGCATCTAGACCAATCATGGCTATGTCACTTAAGGTATGGACATTTAAATTTTGGAGGTTTGAATTTGTTACAGAAGAAAAATATGGTGAAGGGATTACCACCAATAGAAAATTCAGGAAGTTCATGTGATAGTTGTATTCTGGCAAAACAACCTAGAGAGAGCTTTCCAGTAGGATTCTCATATAGTGATTTATGTGGACCATTTCAAACTCCATCATTTGGAGGTAGTACTTATTTTCTAACCTTCATTGATGAATTTAGCAGAAAGACATGGATATATTTTCTCAAAAATAAGTCTGAAGCCTTTGGAAAGTTTAAAGAATTCAAGACAATGGTTGAAAAGTAGAGTGGGCATTACATCAAGGTACTTAGATCAGATAGAGGAGGTGAATATATGTCTAATGAATATCAATATTTTTGTAGGTATCATGGTATTAAAAGGCAACTGACTACAAGGTACACACCACAACAAAATGGTGTAGCAGAAATAAACAATATAACAATCATAGAGATGGCTAGAAACATGTTGAAGGCCAAACACTTGTCAAATGAATATTGGGCAGAAGTAGTAGCATGTGTAGTATATGTTATGAATAGAAGCCCAACAAACAGTGTCAGAGATCAAATTCTACAAGAAGCGTGGAGTGGTAAGAAGCATAGTGTACATCATTTTAGAATTTTTGGTTGTATTGCATATTCTCTTATACCATATAAATTGAGAAGAAAACTTTATGATAGAGGTGAGAAATGCATTTTTATTGGCTATAGTGAAGAATCAAAGGCTTATAAGTTGTATAACCCTATTTTAAAGCAAGTGATTATTAGTAGAGATGTTGAATTTAAGGAAGAAGAAGCATGGGATGGTAGCACCATCACAATTGGAGCACCAATTCCATAGAATGAAGAAGAATATGAAGAATAAAATTTGCAAGGAGATCAATCCTCTCCACAAGTAGGAACAAGCACTCCAATAAGAACACCTAGGAGCTTTGAAAAATGTCAATCATCTAGTCATGCATTTCACCCTACTCCAAATTCACAAGTAAGTGATGAATCAGATCCAACTCTTGCCACTTTAAGATCAAGATTTAAAGGTAAGAAAATGAGAAACTTGAATGAGATTTATAATCAAGAAGAAGATAAGTTAGATTTGTGTTCAAATTTTACTCTTTTCACTCATGATCCTATGTATTATGAAGAAGCAGTTAATAAGGAACATTGGATAAAAGTAATGGATGAAGAGATGAATGCCATTGAAAGAAATCAAACATGGGATCTAACTAATCTACCTGAAGGTAAGGATTTCATAGGAGTCAAATGGGTTTATAAGACTAAATTTGATGTAGATGGAAATGTTAAAAAGCACAAGCCAAGGTTAGTAGCAAAAGGTTTTGCACAAGAACATGGAACTGATTATAATGAAACATTTGCTCCAGTTGCTAGACTTGATACTATTAGAATGGTTTTACTAATAGCTTCTCAAAATAATTGGTATGTATATTAAATGGATGTCAAATCAGTTTTCTTGAATGGTTTACTAGATGAAGAAGTGTATGTGAAATAGCCACCAGGTTATGAAGTGCAGAGACAAGAAGAAAAAGTCTACAGATTGAAGAAGGCCCTTTATGGTCTCAAGCAAGCACTAAGAGGATGGTATAGCATGATTGATTCATACATGACAAACAATGGATTTAGCAAAAGCAATAGTGAGCCTACTTTGTACATGAAAATCAATAAAGAAAGTTAGATTCGATTGTGTGTTTATATGTTGATGATTTGATTTTCACTAAAAAAATTTCTGTAGACACATTTAAATTGGCAATGAAGAAAGAATTTGAAATGACAGATTTGGGATTAATGAAGTACTTTTTGGGCATAAAAGTTGTACAATCAGAGAAAGGAATTTTTATCTATCAAACTAAATATGCAAAGGATGTGTTAAGGAGATTTAAGATGCTGAATTGTAAACCAGCACCTACACCAGTTGCTACAGGGACCAAACTTAGCAAAGAAGGCAAAGGGTCTAATGTTGATTCTACAACATTCAAAAGACTAGTTGGTGGTTTGATGTATCTTACAACTACAAGACCAGATATCATGTATGGGGTCAGTTTAATCTCAAGATTCATGGAGTCACCAAAAGACTCACATTGACAAGTTGGAAAAAGTATATTGAGATATGTGGCAGGAACAACAAAATATGGAATTTTATATTTCACAACTAATGATTTTAGTCTGATTGGTTATACTGATAGTGATTTTGCAGGTAGTATTGATGATAGGAAGAGTACTTCTGGACATGCCTTTATTTTAGGAACAGGTGTGGTCACATGGGCATCCAAAAAACAACCTATAGTGACACTTTCATCAGCTGAAGTAGAGTATGTAGCAGCCACATCAGTAGCATGTCAAGCAACTTGGATGAGGAGAATATTGACAGATTTATTACAAGCATAGAAGGAGCCAACACCAATCTTTTGTGACAACAAATCTGCAATTGCATTATCAAAAAATCATGTCTTTCACAAGAGGAGCAAGCACATTGATACAAGATTTCACTTTATCAGAGAGTTAGTGAACAATGGAGAAATCCATCTGGAGTTCTACAGATCTAAAGATCAATTGATAGATATATTCACAAAGGCATTAGCAAAGGAGACCTTTGATTATTTAAGACAAAATTTAGGCATTGTAAATGCTGAAGTTGTTAGTGATAGAAATTAAGGGGGAATGTTAGAAACTGTAGCTGGAGATAATTTCTCCATCCACAACTTAACTGACTGTTCCACCTCCCTCCTTCTCATGCATGCACAACAGTTAACAAACAATTAGGAATCAGTTAGTTTAAGCAATTAACAGTCAGTTCTTTCAAGCAGTTAAACAATCAGTTTATTTTTAGTTATTTTTGCTTTCACATTCTATTTAAAGACGCCTTGGGCGCAGCTTTGTATGAGCAAGATCAAGAAGATCAAGAAATTCAGGAAAATCAATAAAATTCTTGTTTTTTAGCATTGTTGTAGCAATATGTTTTGTCTCTGTTCTATTTTCTGCTTTTATATGTTCTTATCTGCTCCTTCAAAATAAAAATGTATCCTTTTTATATATATATATCATTTTATATATACAAAATATTGTTGATCTCACAATAATTTTTTGTTTGTTGGAAGAATATTTAATTCCAAGAATTTTATTGGATTTTTATTATGTAATAGGCGTCTGTACTAGGAGAATCAAAGTTTAGATTTGTCACTAGAGGATCGCTGCCTACCACGTGGATGGCTTAGATTCATCTGCGTATTACACTAGCAACTTCCACATACCAACCCACCCAAATAAAAGTATTTTTTGTAAAAATAATTCTGCACTCCCGGGAAGGACGCGTGGATGGATAACCACGATCAATTTCCATTAGAGGGCGAAGCAAGAACAAATGTGATACTACTAAAGTTTCTCCGAGCCAAAGATTTCAAGGTTTCTGCAGCCTTCACCCTGCTTAAAAACAGCATCCTTTGGAGGAAACGCTTTGGCACTAATAATATTTTGAAACAGGATTTTGTTACTGAATTGGATGGTGTGGCCTACATGCATGGAAATAATAAGGAAGAGCATCCAGTCTGCTACAATGTTTATGGTGTTTTCCAAGACAAGGAGCTTTACCAAAATACATTTGGCGATGCTAATAAATGTGGCTTGTTTCTTCGATGGAGGATCCAGTGATTGGAGAAGGGAATCTAGCAGGTGAGCTTCAAGCCTGGAGGTATAAATTCTATTGTTCAGATTACTGGCTTAAAGAATTCGCCTGGGACTGGAAAGAACGGTTTGCGACAAGCTACCAAGAAGGCTTTGGAAAATCCTTCAAGATAGTTATCCAGAGTTTGTTGCTAGGAATATATTTTTGTATGCGCCTTGAGGGCATGCAGCGATGGGTGATATGATATGTCCGGTTTTTGTTGGAACACCTGTTGGTGCTCGAATGTTGCTTGTAGATGTTCGGATCCTGAAAAGTAAAGGAGACTACGTGGAGAAAGGTGAAACGTGGCGGAAAAGGGAGATGGCGAAGCAATTTGCAAGTTTGGTAGATTGCAATTTGTTTGTAGCCTTCTCCATCATGTATAAGACAAACGGAAATAAAACGGCGGAAAGATAAGAGTTGATTGCAATTTGACTGAATGCAAGGTGAGAGGCTGGCGGAAAAGGGAGATTAAAACGCAATTTGCAATGATGTAAATTCCAAAATGCATTGGAATTTCGGGAACCCGCATGCAGTGAAGGAAGCTATGAGTGGGAAAAGTCAAAACGCGCTGCGGACATGGATGGAGATTTCAAAAAAAATTAAAATAGGAGTGCGTGCCTAAAGCTTGTCAGATGAAGATGCCATTGAAGGTAGCAAGAGATTCGAGGCTCATTTCACTATGGTGCCATTTGGGTCAGCGATCTGGTGGTGGTAACCGGGTACAGAAGATGAAAATCTATGCAGTCGAGCTTGAGCTTGCTATGGTGGCTTTCCCTTACCCATCTGCAGTCTAACGTCAACATGAAATTTTACCACGCTGCATTATTATTATAACCATCAGAATCGTGATTTATGACAATAATGGCGAAAAGCATTCTAAGAGCGTAAGAAGGGCATTGAAGAACACCTTGCAACTGAAATTTGCAGAACGTGGTCTTCGATCCCTTGTTGTAGCTAGACAGGAAGTACTTGAAGAGAGCAAAGATGTGCTAGAGGTCCTTAGATATTGCTTGGTTTGTTGTCTCTATTTGATCCTCCTCGCCATGGTAGTACTGAAATAATTCACCGAGCCACTTAAGCTCGGTGTCAATGTGAAGGTGATAACAGGGGACCAGCTTGTTGTTGCCAAGGAGACAGGGTGAAGGTTTGTAATGGGTGTAAATATGTACCCTTCATCATCTTTTTTTGGTGGGGATAAGGAACATTCTATTACGGCTCTCCCTGTTCAGGAATTAATGATGAAAGCATCCAAAAACCCAAGGGTAAACAAGAAAAATCTAGTGGAACCCCCTTTTAGCGTTGTGAAGATGGTTGTAATGATGGCTATTGAATTTGCCACTAGAGTCCATACTTTCTTTGGCAAGTTTGCTTGTTTAGCTGTTTCCATTAGCAATGATGGGCATTTCCAAATGGTTCTCATACCAATTGGAAAATTCTGTATTACTTATATTGCAATTGAAAATTTAGTGAGGGTAGTTGTGATGTTCAACATAGGAAATATAGGGAAGGGATCAATTTTTTTTTGGTTCTCTTGATTGATGATATTTTTATTTGCCATGCCTATTACGCTTTCTGTGACAATGGCTATTGGCTCTCAAAACATCTTTCAGCAAGGCACAATTGCAAAGAGAACGACTGGTTATTGAAGCAAGTAATGACAAGTTGAGAAAAAGTTGGGTTTCTGAAAATCCTCTACAAGGTACTTCACCAAGAAAGAATGCAGAAAATTAAAAAAATAATAAAAATCACATGATCTAGAAATTACAGATGCAGCTCCAAAGATTCCTGGAAAAATTTGAGTGGGAAACACAACTTGTAAAAAGAAGGGTTTCAAAATGTAGTTTGCAAATTACGGTCAACTCTCCCAATCCTGTCAGTCAAAGAAAAGAGGAGAAAAGTCAACCCAAAGAGAACTTCAGGGAGAATTGAAGGAGAGATGCAATTTTGCAATTTTGCATTTGTGCAAATTGCCCCTAGGTCTCCCTTTTTGCCAGTCAATGGTAGTCAACAGGTGGCCTTAATGCAAGGTGAAACTTCCACTACCAATTACAATTTTGCAAAATTCCAATTTGTAGTTGGCGTTATGGATTCCCTTAAAGGAAATTTTGAGGAAAATGGGAACCCTTACTACAATTTGAAAATTTACAAAATTGCAAATTGTAATTGGAGTTCCAGATTCCCTAAAAGGAGCTTTTGAGGTAATTTGGAACTCCAAGCGTAATTTGCAATTTGAAATTTTGTAAATTGGAAATT
Source organism: Torreya grandis (assembly GCA_037957365.1). NCBI lineage: Eukaryota > Viridiplantae > Streptophyta > Pinopsida > Cupressales > Taxaceae > Torreya > Torreya grandis. The sequence continues at coordinate 2,092,980 of JARHVA010002155.1, forward strand.
ATGTCTAGAGTTCCCATTTCCCTAAGGGAACTTCCTAGGGGATCCATAAGTGAAAATTCCAAATTTGCAATTTGCAAAAGGGGCTAGGATTTCCCCAAAAGGTCAAAAGGTGAAAATAATGCATTTATGCATTAAAATTTTTGGAGGAAACCCTAAAAGGCAGATTTGTAAAAAATAAATGTGAAAATTTTAATGTTTGAAAAGCAAATTTGCAAAAAACAAAGGTATAAAATGCAAAGTGTTGAAAATCAAGTTGGAACCAAAAGGTAAAAAGGTAAAATAAACCTAAGTATTGCATTTTCTAATGTTTTCTTGTTCAAGCTCCTCCATAGGAGAGACATTATAGGTTTGTAAAGCTAAGGTGGGCCATTGGAGGAAAATCATTCAAATATCCATGAATCCATAATATTCCCATGCCATCATTGCAAGAGCAGGTTGTTCCATGGCATGCAAAAAGGGAAGGGCAATAGTCCAAGAGGTTCCAACTATGCAAGCAAGTGGTCAAGAGCATCTCTAGGCAATTACACATGCAAACAAAGTTTGTTTGGCCTCCACCATTAATTTTCACCTTTCAACTCATGTAAAAGGCATCTTTAGCAAAGAAATCCAAGGATGTGCTCCAAATCTTCATCATTGCTTGTAGAGGTACAATTATTTTTCATGCAAATAGGTGAAGATTCCAAGCAATGTAAAGGACATATTCTAGCTGGAAGATTTTTTGCAGAACTTAAAGGGTTGTTTTGTAATTTTACAAATTACAACACTTATTCCTAGATTTGAAAAGGATACAAAAATTGTATAAATAAATCGATTCTCCTCTATTCTTGGGTTGTTTTTGTTGGCCTTTGATTTTCTATTTAAGTATAGGCTATTCTAAATTTTTGGATCACTGCTATGTTCATTTTATCTCTCTTGCTAAGGTGGTTGCAGTTATTCATCCATTAGCAAGCTATGAGAGCATGCTTATATGTCTCCCTATTCAACATGGAGAAAATCCACCATGCTTGTCCCCATGGCAGCATTTTAAAACTCTGATATATGTAAGATCTCTTTCAATATAATGGAAAATACTTGTGATTCTTACTCTTTCCTATTGATGAAATAAAATGAGATGCTTTACATGCTATGTTGATTGGATATCTGGTTTTGTGCTTATGTATGGTTGACATTTTAGGAATAAATCTAAGTTATAAATCTATTTTTGCAAGTGATTCAGAAACATATTATTGAATACCTTTTAAGGTCACCTTGAATTTGTGGATTCAATAGGAAAATGTATTTGAAATCTTAGTTGTAGTGTATGCTCTAGGGTTTTAGGGATCATTTGGATGATTGCATTGTATTGGCACCAATGGATGCAAACCACTCTTGGTAGTTACACTTAGCTTGTTAGTCATTTTTTTTACATCTTTACAATTAAGTGATTTGGAAACATATTATATAATACCTTTTATGGTCACCTTGGATTTGTGGATTCAATAGGAAAAGCTATTTTAAATCTTAGTTGTAGTGTATGCTCTAGGGTTTTAGGGATCATTTGGATGATTGCATTGTATTGGCACAAATTGATGCAAACCACTCTTGGTATTTCCCCTTAGCTTGTTAATCATTTTTTCTACATCTTCACAATAAGCCATGTCATGTATGTTGAAATAAACCCTATTGTTTGAAAACCACTAACACACCACCCTTTCTTCCTTATCAATCTTGTCCTACCCTATTTCACCTTGTAAGTAATACTCCTTGTTGCATACTATAAGTGTTATTTGCCTTGAAGATGCATAAAATCTTGCATACTTAACATGTGTCTATGTTTTATGATTTCAAGACATAATATTACAATTTTCCATCCAACACATGTTATTGAAAACTTTTTAGAATGAGATTTGTAGTCATATACCCATCTATCTTCAGTAGATTGTTTGTGACTTAGTGCATTTGTTCATTTTGTGTGACAACCCTTCATGGATGGATTGAACAAGTATGGTTATGGCCTAGTCATATTTTTTGTTCATTGTGCCAAAAATCCCCATGGAGGTTGAATTGTAGAATCACTCCATGTGAGAAAACTACCCCTCAAGTCCTCTAACTTGGTTCAGGCAAAGCCAGAAGTAGCAAGGATATGACCATACCCTTTGTCAGTGCCTCTTAGTCATTTTCTCTATTCAATTCTTTCTTGATGCCAAACCCTCTCCTAGATATAATGACATATTAGTGGGTTTTTCATCTTTATTTTCCATTTTCTTTAAGTGTGCAAGGTTGAGCAAAAGAGGTGTATAATTAGGAACACCAATTTAATTTCTAACATAGTAAATGTTTTAAAACAAACTTTAACACTAAAGATTTGCATAGAATAACTATTTTTTATTTAGGTATCTATTTTTGTTTTATGTATTTTAAGTGTGTTTTAATTATCTTTTGAGATTTTATTATGCTTTGAAGTACTCTATTTATGAGGAGGTTTGAAAAATGATTTATATACCAAAGATAAAACACTGTTTGCTCTTATAATTTGGTATCAGCTTTTAACAAAGTCATAGCTTTGAAAATGAGTGATTGATAAAATAAGTTCTATTTTTATTCTTTTGGTTTGTTGTAGTAATTAATTTTATATTGAACATGAGAGGAGAAGAGAAATCCAATCCCAAGTAGAAGTCTGGGAAGAAAATGCATCCAAGTATGGGAGAAAGAACCATCCAATGAAAGAATAGAGAGAGAATCTGTAATTTTTTAAAAGCAGTGTAGTAGCCAAAAATAATAAGAAATGAGGCCATAATAATAAATATAATGAAGCACTTGAGCTTAAGCTTGCTACTAGAAATTATTAGATAAGATCAAAAGTAAATCATAGTCAAGATTTATAAAATAAAATAAAATAAGATGATCAACTTAATAAGTCTTCCACCACAACATTTAAAAGAGATAAAAAATCTTGAAGCCATCAAGTTATTCTCATTCAATAGCATCAAGAACGAGAAATACAAAATTGATTCACTATAGAAAATCATGAAAGCAAAAACCATCATCACTCAGCGTTAAATTCCAATTTTTATAGGTAAATTTTAGTCAATCAAAATGAAAACATTGTTTTGTTCATAGGATGTATGAAATATAATAAAGAATGGATTCATAGACCCTGTAGATCAGGTAACCTATTAGGCTTTGACACAAGTGGAGAAGGACCTTCATCAAGAAAACAATAAGATGGATGTGATAACCTTTTTTTTATTTAATAGGTGATTGATGAGTATATTATCCCTGGGGTTGTTGCAACAACTAGGTCCAAGAGCACATGGGATATTCTAAAAATAGCATATCAAGGAACCACCAAGGTAAAAGTTACTAAATTTCAATCTCTTATGAGAATTTTTGAGATTGTGTAAATAAAATATTCAGAGTCCATAAACCATTTTTCAGTCAAATCATGATTTTCTTAATTAAATCAGATCTCATGGAGAAGAAATACCTGAGCATAAGGTTGTGGAAAAGATCCTCAGGAGTCTACTTACTAAGTTTGACTCTATTGTTGTTGTTATTGAATAATCTAAAGATCTATCAAAACTATCTATAGATGAGTTGATGGGGTCTCTATTATCTCATGAATCAAGAATGAATAGGAACACCACTTCCTCTTTAGAGAATGATTTTAAGTCATAGGTTTCATTCAACATAGGTAAAGGTAGAGGTAGAGGTAAATATAGTTTCAGAGATAAAGACAAAAATAATAATCAAAGAGGTGGGAGGAGTAATCTAGATCTAGGTAAAAGGATAAAATAGAATTTTAATACTCATAGTTATAGAGGGCATAACTATTCTCATCAGCATTCTCAGAGTATGATAAATCCAATGTTTAGTGTGATTATTGAAATATGTTTGGTCATTATGTATATGAGTGTTGGAAGAAATAAAAAAATGAGGGTATGCAAAATGTAATTTTTTTCATATCTATCTTAAAGTAATTATGAGTCATTATTCATTACACGTCATGTTGCTTAAGATAGTTATAGTAATATTTGGTTTTTAGAGAGTGGATACAGTAATCATATGACAAGAAACATAGATTTGTTTGCAAGCTTAGATAGTTATGTGAAGTCAAAATTCAAGCTAGGTAATGATAATAAAGTATCATTGATAGTTGAAGGTGTGATTAACATTTTCATAAAACATGGCGAAAGAATGTATATTATAGATGTTTATTTTGTGTTAGGTTTGAAGCATAAGCTCATTAGTTTTGGATGACTTATGCAGAAAGGTTAGAGAGTATCATTCAAAGATAATGTGTGCACTATACTTTGAAAATTTCCAAGTGGTAGGTTGATTTCAAAGATTGAAATGACTAGAAACCAAATGTTGCCTCTTCTAATCAAGAGTGAAAAGTCAAGCCAAGAAAATCCCAAGGAAAATTATAAGGTTGTCCATTTAGATTCTATATGGTTATGTCATCTAAGGTATGGACATATTCATTTTAGAGGTTTGATTTTGTTATAGAAGAAACATATGGTTAGAGTATTACCACCAATTGAGTAGCAATTAAGTTCATCTAAGAGCTATATTTTTGGAAAATAACACCAGGAAAGTTTTCCAATAGGATTATCTTACAGAACAAAGGGACCATTAGAACTTGTTCACACTGATATATTTGGTCTTATGTAGACTCCATCAGTAGGAGGAAGTTTATATTTTATAACATTCATTAATGAATTTAGTAGGAAAAATTAGATATATTTTCTCAATTAGAAGCCTAAAGCCTTTGGAATATTCAAGGAGTTCAAAGTAATGGTTGAAAATTAAAGTGACCTATATATCAAGGTACTCAGGTCAGATAGAAGTGGTGAATACACTTCAAATGAGTTTCTATACTTTTGCAAGTATCATGAAATTAAGAATCAGTTTACTAAAAGGTACACGCCATAGTAAAATGGTTTTACAAAGAGTAATAAGAGAACAATCATGAATATGTCTAGGATAATGTTGAAGGCCAAGAACTTGTCCAATGAATATTGGGTAGAAGAAATTCCATGTGCAATTTATGTTTTAAATAGATGTCCTATAAAGAGTGTCAAGGACAAAAATTCCACATGAAACATGGAGCGGCAAGAAGAATAGTGTATCCCACTTAACTATTTTTGGTTGTGTGGCATATGAAAATGTACCATAATAAATAAGAGGAAAAATGGATGATTGGGGTGAAAAAAGTATAATTAGTGGTTATAGTGAGCATTCAAAAGCTTACTAATTTTACAATTCCATTACCAAAAAGGTAATCATCAGTAGAGATATTGGATTACCAAGAAGAAAAATCTTAGGAGAGAAGTATTGATAGAATAACTATAATTAAATTAGTAATACCTCAATAAAAAGAATAATTAGTAGAACAAGGTGTGTGATGTGGCTAGCCAAGTTCAAAGACAAGTTCACAAGCAATAGTCAATCCAACAAGAAATCTACAAGGAGTTAATTCAAGAGAGTTAATAACACCAAGGAATTTTTTTCTTGGTAAATCATCAGTGCATGCAAGTTGCAATTCACAAAATGAAGTAATGAATCATAACATACACTTTCCTCATTAAGATCAAGGTACATAGGTAAGAAAATAAAAAGTTTGAAAGAAATTTATTATTAAGGAGAACAAAATTTAGACTTACATTAAAAATTTTGTTATTCTCTCATGATCTTACATATTTTTGAAAAGAAGTGAAGGAACATCATTGGATCAAGGGTATGGATGAAGAGATAGATTCTATTGAAAAAATGAAACATAGAAGCTAGTAGATCTACTAGAAGGTAAAGATAACATAGGAGTTGAATGGGTCTATAATACCTATATTAATGCAGAAGCAAAATTTGAAAATTATAAATCAAGGTTAGTAGCAAAAGGTTTTTCTCAACAACATGAAATTGATTATAATGAGATATTTTCACTAGTTGTATGACTTAATATAGTCATAATGGTTTTATCCATAGTAGCACAAATCAATTAGAAGGTTTACCAAAAGGATGTAAAATCAAATTTTTTGAATGGTCTTTTGGAAGAAGGATACGTGGAACAACCACTAGGTTATTAAGTGCATGGACATGAAGATAAGATATACAGATTGAAGAAAGCTCTTCATGGACTCAAACAAGCACCAAGAGAATGATATAGTTGAATTAACTCGTATTGAAAATAAATAGATTCAACAAAATTAGTTGTGATGATATGTTGTACACAAAAATTACCATGTAAGGTCATATTTAGATTGTATGTTTCTATGTTAATGACTTAATATTTACTGTAAATTTATCTATAAACATGTTCAAAATAGTAATAAATAAATAATTTGAAATGATAGTTTTAGGATTGATGAAATATTTTCTAAGCATAAAAGTTATTCAATAAAATAATGGTATATTTATTTTTCAAATTAAGTATGTCAAGGATGTGCTGAGAAGATTCAATATTGTGGATTGCAATCCTCCACAAAGTCTAGCTAAAATAGTTACAAAACTCAATAAAGAAGATAAGGCATCTAATTTTGATCCAGCTATGTTTAAAAAACTCATTGGAAGGTTGATGTACCTCACATATATAAGCCCAAATATTATGTATGTAGTTAACTTGATTTCAAGATTTATGGACTCACCAAAAGAGTCACACTAGCAAGTTAGGAAGAGAATATTGAGATATATTGTAGGAACAATAGGATATGGAATATTATATTCTAAAACCAATAATATTTATATGATTGGCTATACTGATAATGATTTTTTAAATAGCATAGATGATAGGAAGTGTACTTCTTGATAATTTTTTAATTTTGGCACAATTTTTTGTCATGGGTATTAAATAGAGAACCTATAGTGATAATTTCATTAGCATTTTTGACACAACAAATGAAGAAATTTTTTATTATTGCTCACCATACTACAGTAACATAGATTTTTTCCAAACACGTTTCACTAGAGTATGTGTCAGTGCAGTATGGAGTTCCAATTAGGGAATCCAATATTGAATTATAAACAATAGGTGGAGTTTTAGATCTATTCATCAAACTAGGGGCAATGTAGATTTTAGACATCCCTATAATAGAGATTAGAACCTCACTGGATTGGGATATACAAGTTATGGGCTAGTAGGTGACCTAAAATGAATATTTTGTACCTAATATATATGGTGGTTACACTATATCATACAAAAAATGAAGAAAATGGTTGGTGATGAAAAATTAGTTTAGAATTTATTAAAAATCATCGAGGAAGGGAAAATAGTCTTGACACTTAATAACTCTTCATTGAATAAGAAATGAATTATTTATAGGACCAAATTCAAGAATATTAGTGTCCATGGTAGAAAAGAGAAGGCTAAAGGAAAACTACAACATAGGGTAAGTGCATTCCCTGTTTCTATACCATTGAACCACATAGGGCAATGCATAGTGAGTTAGACTATGAGTCGAGTGGAAGATTATAAATGAAAAAACTTATGTGCTAGATAATGGAGCCACATTTCAATATGTAATAAAACTCACACACTTAGATACTTTTGGATTTAAATAATAATATCAATATATTATTTTATATTTATAATGTTAACCATATTTAATAAAATATATATATATATATATATATATATATATATATATAATAAAATTATTATATATTTTTAGAATTACATATTTATGTTATCCAATTAAATACTGATATATACTATTATTGTTATATATACATACAAACAAATTAATAATTGTTCTAAAGGTACAAATTATGTGAGAAGGGATATGATTTCACATTTTTGTTAAGAGGGGTTTCATATAACAAAATTTTAAATTGGTAGTCGTATTGTACTTGAAACTCATAACCACTGACCATGTCTCATCTTTTATGCTCAAAGAATTAATTAAAAAATAATATGATGTTTTCTTATTGAGGTGATGGTAAAAAATGAAGATGTGTGTTCGTTCATATAGTGTGGCAATGAATTACGTTGGGAGGAAATGTTTCATTTCACCAGAAGATATTTAATTATTTTATTTTTTTAAATCTGAACTTTATGAATTAGAAGAGTGTAAATCAATATTCATACCTCATGGACATTGAAATAATCACCAAAAATTAAAATAATAATTTGATGTTAAGTAAAATTTAATATTAACTACACTATTTCAATAGAATTAGTATAATACTATAATATGTAATATAATTATAATATAAATATGTATATTGTTATATAATATGTATGACTATTATATAATAGTGTATATACATGCACAAACAAATTATTAGTTGTTCCAAATGGACAAGCTATGTGAAAAGTGACATGGTTTCATATTTTGGTCTAGTGGGATTTTGTAAAGTGAATGTGTAAATTGGTAGTCTTATTTCAATTGAAACTCATTACTATTGAGTCTATCTCATGTTTTATACATGAAGAATTAATAAACAATAATTTTATCTTTTGAGTGAAGGTGATGGTGAAAAATGAGGATGTGTGTTCATTCATATGATGTGGTAATGTGTTGTGCGAGGATGAGATGTTTCATTTCATTAGAAGAGATGTATTTTTTTTTTTTTAAATTGTAGTTTTATAAAGTATAAGAGTGTAAATTGATATTCGTACCTCATGGCCATTGATTTGTAGCACCTTTTATGCACGAAGATCTCAATGTGTGCTAGGTGATAACTATTAGTGGAAATGATAGTGCATTTTAGGTGATACCATATGCTAGGGGAGGCATATTTTACACCAAACATAGATTCAGGATAGTGCTTTGATTTACATGACCAACATTACCCATTGTAAATGGTTCCATATGTTATAGGGTGACAACATCCTTGATTTTTCATATTCTATTATTGAGGGTGGATGAACATTTCCTAAGGGATAATTTGATTGGAACAAGAATCCACATTTGATGTGCTAATAAAATCAATGATGCAATTCCATTAATGTGGGGACAAGACATTGAGGTCTCATAATACATCTTGTTTCTTCCATTCATCCATGTTATCAATATATTGACACTTCATATCAAATAATCACTTAATAACATAAAATATAAAAACAAAACCCTATTGGCATTCCTTAAAAATATACCTAAGTAATAGATCACCGTAAAAAACCATACAATCTAACACTCCACTTCCTTCAATTTGACATCTTTGGATTTTTAGATTAATTTTTTATGTATTGATTCCAAATGAAAAAAAAAAAAAAAAAATTGTACCATGAGAGTAAAAAATGAATCCACTTGGGATATTCTAAACCCTCCAAGGCATAATGATAAATGATGAGAAAGAGAAGAATTTTCTCATCATAAGATAATTTATCTTTTGTGAGTCTACAAGGACAAAGAGCATATTGATTGGAAATTGAGCTGACTTGACAAGCATACAAAGCTTGATGTCTACACAGAGAGAGAGAGTGATTTGGATGTTCTAGATAATTAGTGGTGGAAACATAGGTGGGAATATATAAATAATATATTATCTACTATACATGAAATTGAAACTCTTCCTAAAGGGGAGAATGAAAATATATTAGACAATGAACATGGGCTACCATAATAGAGGGGGAAAAGTGCTAAAACATAAGAGGATGGAATTAAATAACCTAAAACATAGAAATAGATGTTAAAGTTGGCCACTCAAACATTGAAAGATGTGAAACCTGATGAAGTTAGGACAATAGGCATAAGTAGTGTGTATGCAGTTGCATCACAATCTGACAAGTCTTTTGAATAAATTCAAGATAGAATTGAAAATCTCACCTTGAATGATTTTTCAAAAGAATAACTCAATGTTTCATTTGATTCCAAACCAACATCTTTCAAATAGGTTAATTGGATTGAATCTTAGAGAAAATCCATGGAATATGAGTGTAATGCATTGATAAAAAATGGGACCTATAAATTAGTTGATCCTCCATATGGTTGAAAATCAATTGGTTATAAGTGGGTTTCCCACAAAAAATATAAGGCTAATGGTTTACTTGACAAGTACAAAGCATTACTTTTTGTAAAGGGGTATGCTCAAAAATAAGGAATTGACTACAATGAAACCTTTGCACCTACATCGAAATGCACTAATATTCAAACTATGTTGGCTCTCATAGCTCATAACAGATGGAAAATTCACCAAATGGATGTCAAAAATCCATTCTTGAATGGTGACCTCAATGAAACTGTGTGCATGACACAACCCAAAGGTTTTCTAATAAATGGATAAGAGCACAAAGTCTACAAAGTAGAAAAATTATTATATGGTTTGAAACAAGCCCCTCAAGTATTGTACAACAAACTAGCTAAGCACCTCATGAACATGAACTTCAAACATCTTGAGTTTGAAGATGTAAATATTTTCATCAAAACTATTGAAAAAAATAGTTGTACTTTTGGTGGTGTATGTTTATGATTTTCTCATCACAAGGAACAATGAATGGTACACTAAAAAAACTCAAATCAAAGTTGATGAAAAGATTTGAAATGTCTATTTTATGTTATCTACATTAGTATTTGGGTATTGAAGTAATTAAAAAACCAAAGTATTTCTTCATCACTCAACATAAGTACATTGGTTGACATTCTGAATATTGTAAGCCTCTCGACACACCCATGGAATAAAATCTCAAATTGACATCTAAATATATAACATATTTGGTCGATGCCACTAAATACAGATAACTCACTAAAAGTTTGATTTATGTGGCCATAACTCAACTAGATATATCATTTGCAATTGGTGTCCTCTCAAGATTCATGTAATAACCTAAGGACAATCTTTGAGTCATAGCAAAAATGGTCCTTAGATATCTCAAAGGAACATAAAATTTTGGGCTCAAATACTCCAAAGCAAGAGACTTCAAATTCATTGTGTATTCATATTTTGACTCTGCTGGTGATTAGGAAGATGGAAATCCCACCTTAGATTTTCTAATGAATTTTGGAATAATAATTACTAGTTGAAAATACATGAAACAATCAATATCAATGTTTTCTTTAGTAGACGAAAAATATATGGGCACTTTAGAGGCAACTAGAGAGATCTTGTGACTCAGAAGGGTTCTTTAATATTTGTACAAGAAACAAGTTTTATCAACACCTATCATGGTTGACAAGACTTCTATAATATATATGGTAATGAATCTAGTATTTCATGACCAAACCAAACATATCAATACTAAATTTAATCTAATTCAACACTATGTGAAAGATGGTAGTGTCAAGTTACAACCATGCCTAATAGTAGAGAAACCAATAAACATCCTAAAAAAAGTTCCTGGACATTAAATTTTTGAAAAGTTTAGAGGAATGTTTGGTCTAATAAAGACCCCTAGGCCCTGCATATTAAGGGGTGGTGTAACAATATTGTATATGTTTATTACTAATCCTATGTGTCTAGATTTTGTCTTATTCAAAAAGTTCTCCATTGCTGTAGGAATAGGAAGAGTCACATTGAGAATATGAAGTGAACAAATTTCTTAAAATATTTAATGTAATGTTTGCTCCTCTTTTCAATTGAATTATGAAATAAAATTTCATTGCCATTCCTTCAATATTATTTTTGGGCTATCATGCATATCGATAGGTTTTTTATTAGATAGATATTCTCCATTTGGCTTAGTCCATAAACATTTCTTCACATTTCTTTGTACTCACTCATACGTTGGTCTACCTAGGTTGGTTAGCGATCTAATGTAGTTGAAGATGGAACAGATAGTGGCTTTGGCTCTAAGGGTGCCGATAATTTTAGGAAATATTGAGGTGAGGGGAATGGACTTATGTGGGGAGCTGTCTTGAGCACACATCAATAAAAATTTATGGGTCTCAATGGAATAATTCCTATAGGTCATTTATAACATTTTGGGTTAAGAGTATCTTTGCAACAACTTCTTGAGTAGATATAATTAGGAGCTGGTAGCGATTTTGTCATTAACATCTTTGTTATCTTTCCTGATAAATAAGTGGCCAATAATGTGTTTGAACTATTTGTGAACCCATCCTATCGAAAGGGCTTATTAGAGGAATTTATATATGTGGATGTCAAGCCATTAATAGAACTTTTATTTTTAGGGACTGCTAGTATAGGGCTAGTCCTGTTGTCTATTTTCAAAGCTTTGGAATTAAGGATTGTGACTCTTTAGGGTTTATGGAAGAAGTTTAGGATAAAATTCACCATCCTCCTTCTTCGATGGGGTATTTTACCTGTCCTCCCACTCAGACATTAATTAAGAGGCCTCTCCAAGAACTAAAATTTTGGAAAGACAACAAACATGGTAGGGAACCTGAAGAGGTGGTCAAATTCATATCCAAGATGGTGGTCAAAGGAAAAGGAGTGGGACCTTGGTTGGATAGAGGCCCTAAAATGGCATTTAACACTTAAATATAATGCCATTTTCTTTTTATGCTAGTGCCAATGATTGGGTGAATCCTTTTTAGCACCATTTTATATATATAAAGGGGACCATTTGGGATTGATAATGAAATAATTGGGGTAAAATAAAAACTCTAAAAGTCTAAAAAGTTAAACTCTAAAATTTGAAACAAACACCATGCATTCTATCAAATATATTGCTAACACAACATTGACTAGTAAATACAATTGGATAGAATGGTCTCAATAAGTGGATATCACACTCATATTCAATTATCTATTATTGGATATTTGTGACGGGGAAAACAATCAACTAAACAAACAAGGAATACAAAGGATACATTGATATGGAAGCGAAAAAAACTACAAGGCATTAGCCTTGATGAGATCATTAGTGAATAGAGATGTGTTTCATTGTATATAGGGGTGTATACACCATGGGATGAATTTTAAAATTTAAATTATCTATATGATTCCCACTCAAAATTGGAATTATTTTAATTTTAGATGAATTTATTCAACCTAGAATTGAAATATGGTGATGTGATGAGATTGGCTTCATATATACATGCCATCAAATATGATATAGAAGTAATAGTTATAAAAAATGACATGTACATGACCACATTCATAAAATCCCTTCTTCACAAAATTTTTACCTATTTGGAGTCTCTAATTTAGAAATTAATTATTTGAAGACTCTCACATTTGACCAGTTGGTTGAAAAGATGGTAGAAAAAGAAAAGGCCTTTGGAAGAAAAACCAAATCCAAAAAAGGTGAAAATGTGTGTTCTATGAAATTAAATTATTAAAAAACATAAAATAAGGTCACATATTATAAAAGTGAAGGAAATAACAAGTAAAAATACAAGTACAAGGGCAAAGGTGGAAAATATTAATATCATGGTGGTCAAAATGAAAAATAAGATGATAAATAGAACCTATACTAAGAATGGTGTGAAATAAAAGGAATCCATGAGACTCATGAATGTAGGACTTTATGGGAGAAAATTGAAGCATAACATAATAATAAAGATTAAAAATCAAATAAAAAATCAAAAGAGTTAAAATTAGCCCAATTCATCAATGAATGTGTTTTTTCTAGTATATACAATGAAGCAAATAGTGTATGAATCAATTATTCATGGTTTGATATTTGGGTTTTTGATATTGGTTCCACTCAACATATGATTTTTTGAAAAGACTACTTTGAGGATTCTAGTGAATAAAGTTATCATTCAATATACCCCATAGAAATATCAAATCTACCACAATAGGGAAGAGGTATAATTCAACTCAAGTGTCCAAGGATTCTAGAATAAAAACCTGAGAATGTTCTCTACCTTCTTTAATTAAAACAAAACTTGTTATCCCTAGTGCTCATAAGGAAACAAGGTCATTCTATTCTATTTTATATTGGTAACATCATATTCAAGATAAAAAGTGAGAATATAGTCATATTGACTAGATATGGGGAATGAAAACTACTAAAACTTAGGGATTAGCCATCAAATTCAAGGAATTATGCTCATAGCATGGAATATGGAATGTCTCCAAACATGTTTTGGCATACATTTGATTTGAGAACACTCATTAAAATAACATTCATTTATTTCAAAAGAATGGTGTTGTTGGTATGCCTATATTGCCTACAAAATTAAATGAAAAGTGTGAAGCCTACATCTTGGCTAAAAATGTAAGAGAACCATTTCTTAAGTCACAATAGAAATTTGATTGAAAATTAAAACTTGTTTACTCAAACTTTTATTTCTCTACCCATCCTCTCCACTGGTGGTCATAGGTGCTTCTTGTTGTTCATTGATTACTATATTCATATGACATGGATATACTTTTTAAATAAAAAAGCTTTAGCCTTCAAGACTTCCTAGAAGTTTTGGAACATGATTGAAAATGAAGCATAAATCCTCATCAAGACACTCAGGATACGCAGTTGTAGTGAATTCACTTCAATGAATTTTGAATCCTATCTTGAGAAAAATGGAATAAAAAACCAAATCATAGTTCCTTACACTCCACAATAAAATGGAGTTGTAGAAAGAATGAATAGAAGTATGATGAATATGGTTCATTAATATTGCATTTCAATGGGATAAATCTAAAACTTTTGGCCAAAATTTATTAGATGGTCCAATATACATATTTAATAGATCACCATAAACAACCATACAATCTAACACTCCACTTCCTTCAATTTGACATCTTTGGATTTTTAGATCCACTTTTTATGCATTGATTTCAAAAGAGAAAAAAAATTGTACCATAAGATTAAAAAAATAATCCACTTGGGATATTCTGAATCCTCAAAGGCATAAAGGATATATGATGAGAAAGAGAATAATTTTCTCATCATAAGATAATTTATCTTTTGTGAGTCTACAAAGGACAAAGATTATATTGATTGGAAATTGAGTTGACTTGACAAGTATACAAACCTTGATGTCTACAGAGAGAGAGAGAGATTTGGATGTTCTAGATAATTAGTGGGGGACACATAGGTGGGAATATATTAATAATATATTATCTACTATACATGAAATTGAAACTCTTCCTAAAGGGGAAAATGAAAATTAATTAGATAAAGAACATGGGCTAGCATAATAGAGGGAAAAAAGTGCTAAAACTTTAGGGGATGAAATTGAATAACCTAAAGCATAGAAATAGATGTTAAATTTTACCACTCAAACATTGAAAGATGTGAAACCTGATGAAGTTTGGACAATAGGTGTAAGAAGTGTGTACGCAGCTGCATCACAATCTGACAAGTCTTTTGAATAAATTCAAGATAGAATTGAAAATATCACCTTGAATGATTTTTCAAAATAATAACTCAATGTTGCATTTGATTCCAAAGCAACATCTTGTAAATAGGTTAATTGGATTGCATCTTAGAGAAAATCGATGGAATATGAGTACAATGCATTGGTAAAAAATGGGACCTATAAATTAGTTGATCCTCCATATCGCTAAAATCCAATTGGTTATAAGTGGGTCTCCCACAAAAAATATAAGGCTAATGGTTTACTTGAAAAGTACAAATCATGACTTGTTGCAAAGGGGTATGCTCGAAAATAAGGAATTGACTACAATGAAACCTTTGCACCTACATTAAAATGCACTAACATTCAAACCATGTTGGCTCTGATAGCTTATAATAGATGGAAAATTCACCAAATGGATGTCAAAAAAACATTATTTAATGGTGACCTCAATGAAACTATGTACATGACACAACCCAAAGGTTTTGTAATAAATGGATAAGAGCACAAAATCTACAAACTAGAAAAATTGTTATATGGTTTGAAACAAGCCCCTAAAATATGGTACAACAAACTAGATAAGCACCTCATGAACATGAACTTCAAACATCTTGAGTTTTAAGATGTAACTATTTTCATCAAAACTATTGAAAAAAATAGTTGTATTTGTGGTGGTGTATGTTTATAGTTTTCTCATCACAAGGAAAAATGAATGGTACACTAAAAAACTCAAATCAAAGTTGATGAAAATATTTAAAATGAATAATTTATGTTATCTACATTAGTATTTGGGTATTGAAGTAATTAAAAAATCAAAATATTTCTTCATTGCTCAACAAAAGTACATTCATGACATTTTGAATATTGTAAGCCTCTCGACACACCCATAAAATAAAATCTCAAATTGATATCTGAATATTTAACATATTTGGTCGATGGCACTAAATGCAGATAACTCATTGAAAGTCTAGTTTATGCGGCCATAACTCAACTAGATATATCATTTGCAATTGGTGTCCTCTCAAGATTCATGTAATAACCTAGGGATAATCATTGGGTAGTAGAAAAAAGGGTCCTTAGATATCTCAAAGAAACTTAAAATTTTGGGCACAAATACTCCAAAGCAAGAGACTTCAAATTCATTATGTATTCATATTTTGACTATGTTGGTGATCAGGAAGATGGAAATCCCACCTCAGGTTTTCTAATGAATTTAGGAATAACAATTATTAGTTGAAAATCCTTGAAACAATCAATATTAATATTTTCTTTAGTAGATGAAATATATATGGCCACTTTAGAGGCAACTAGAGTGATCTTGTGACTCAGAAGTGTTCTTAAATATTTGTAGGAGCAATAGTTTCATCAACACCTATCATGGTTGACAACACTTCTAAAATCTATATGGTAATGAATCTAGTATTTCATGACCAAACCAAACATATCAATACTAAATTTCATCTAATTCAACACTATGTGAAAGATGGTATTGTCAAGTTACAACATTGCATAATAGTAGAGCAACCAATAGACATCCTAAAAAAAGTGCCTAGACAATAAATTTTTGAAAAGTTCAGAGGAATGTTTGGTCTAATAAAGACCCCTAAGCCCTACATATTAATGGGGGGATGTAACAATATTGTATATGTTTATTACTAATCCTATGTGTCTATCTTTTGTCTTATTCAATAAGTTATCCATTGTTGTAGGAATAGGAAGAGTCACATTGAGAATATGCAATGAACAACTTTCTTAGAATACTTAATGTAATGTTTGCTCCTCTTTTCAATTGAATTATGAAATGAAATTTCATTTCCATTCCTTCAATATTGTTTTTGGTCTATCATGCATATCGATAGGTTTTTTATTAGATAACTATTCTCCTTTTGGCTTAGT